>CAKNXH010057622.1:37658-61168 GCA_932178445.1 Andricus quercusramuli | reverse complement strand
GGACAATGGATATAATACCAATCCGATTTGGCTTTCCGTCCTCCCGGGTTTTTTTAAAAAAAGACTTGATTGGCCAATCAAGTTCAAGCATTCCCCACCATGGGGCACTCTGGCCAATCACAGGCATCGTAGAGAATACATATATAAGAACAACATAACCTGAAACTTCAGTTTCAGGTCAGCCCTGAAGAAGTGAACTGCAATGTTCACGAAACGTCGGCACACGATTGAAATATTTGAGGCAAATGATCGTCCCACGAGATCTTTAAAAGCCATCAAATCTGAATGAAGATCTTGGCTGTTACCATGACCGGACTCAGCGAACCCAATAGATCGAAGAGTTGCGCTATTTCGCTGAGAACTGAGCGCTTGGTAATGATATCTGAAGTAGTTGCTAAAACCAACTTGAAGATAAATACATCTCGTTCAGGAACCCAGGTCACACCCAGCATATGAAACGATTGCTGAGGTTGTAGATCAAGATTTTGTGAAGAAGCTCGAAGGTCAGGTAGTATCGTTTCCAACAATTCAGAATCGTTCGACGTCCATTTTCGAAGCGGGAAGCCGCCCGCAGGGAAGAGTTGATGGAGTTGATTCTAAAGAGAGATGGCTTCATCCAAGCTATCAGCTCCGGTGATGACGTCATCTCGATGAATAGATGAATTAGCTAAGAGATATTTATCACCTTCATCAAAAGCAAGTTGCTGAAGACAACGAAGTGCTAAAAAAGGAGCACAAGTCAATCTGTATGTGACTGTAGTGAGACGAAAGATTTGAACCAATCCTTCTGGTGAATGTCTCCACAGAATTAGTTAAAGATCTTGATCAACACGATGTACTAGGATTTACTGTACATCTTTTTCGCGTTGGCACAGACAAGGATCGGAAAGAGTCTCCAACGCAGCAAGATCTCCATCAAGTTTGGAAGAATTGTTGGTCCAGTGTGAAGACATTCATTGAGAGAAAATCCTGTTTCTGTACGCTGAGATCCATTAGAGACCACTCGAAGTTTGGTCGTGGAGGTTGTCTCGCGCAAAACTCCATGATGAGGTAGAAAAAAGAAACGAGATGAATCCTGACAAAGTGATGACTCAGTGGTTAAAACCATGTGACGAAGTTCCTCATATTCCTTCAGAAAACGAAACGAAAAAGTCCTCACATTCTTGTTCTTCTGAAGTTAAGATCATTTTTGAAGGAATCTCCTGATACTCCCAGAATTTTTGAAGATCGAAGGTCACAATGTTCAACACGGAGATGTGCATGTCGACAGCTGTTGTTGACTTACTTCTTGAATCTATGGACGAATTTCCCAGAGTTTTTCCGGATATCGTCCAGCTGACATAAGTCTCCTGAGCAACAGGAGCAGTAGGAGGTCCTTTACGAATGTTAGGAAGAAACAGATATGGAACGAAATCGGCTCCAGTGATAACGTTAAGAACCTTATTACTTCCGAAGTCCGGATCAGCCAAGCGTAGTCCTGAAACGTGAGGCCAATTTCCACTGCCCTTTTCGAAACGTGGGACATGTGGAGAAAGCTTTGGAAGAACAAGAGCATCAATGGGATATTCAAAGTCCAAATCGAAGTGTGGAGCTAGAATAAGAGAAACTAATCCATGAGTAGAAGTAGGACAATTAGTGTCAACGGATAGGAGACCTACTTCACAGCTGGCGTGAGATAGTTTTAGCCGTTGACCTAGCGACTCTGAAATGAGAGAAACTTCCGATCCTTGATCTAACAAGGCACGAACCAGGGCCGAAGAACCGTTTTTTGACTTGACTCGCAGGATAGCTATTGGTAAAAGACCTTTAGCTGTAGGGCCAGATGAAGCATGGTATGATGATTCTGCTCACAGAGTCGACACGTTCTCACTGATGAACAATCATTCAAACTATGCTGACGTAAACAATTGAGGTAAAGTTTCTCCCTTGCAGCAAATTCCCTTCGCTTTGTTGCAGTCATGGCTCGGAACTTATGGCAGTACATTAAAAAGTGCTGCTGTCCACAGTTCTAGCATTTTCGAACTTGTTGATCGCTACCGTGACACAGATCTGTTGAAAGATTTGAAGATCCAGCTGTGTTCTTGGAAGATCCTCGTTGTCCTTCATTTTTTTTTCATGATGATTGAGTTCTTGAAGCAGACGATTTCCTGGCTGCTTCGGAACCAGCTTCGAGGATCTCCAATGTGCGAACCTTGTCTTGAAGAAAAGTGCGCAAGGATTTATACGTTGGAGATTCCGTCGAGTCACTAAGTGTTCTTTTCCAATCACGACGTGTCCGAGCATCTAAACGAGAAGTTAAGAAAGAAATAAGAAAATGAGACCAACTATCTACTAGACATCCAAGTGTTCTGAGAGCTTCAATATTTTCAACAACTGTATTAACTAACCCCTTTAGATTAGCTGCTGTCTCGTTCTTGAATGGCTTTAAAGAAAACAAGAGAGCTAAATGAGAATTAATAAGAATTCTCTTGTTCTCATGAAGCTTTTTTAAAAGATTCCAAGCTCGTTGAGAGTTTTCATTTGTTATCGAGATGTTCTTGAGTAACTGTGCAGGTTCTTCAGAAAGATTAGTCTTCAAATGATAGAGCTTTACGACATCCGATATTTCGGTGTTCCTCTCAATTAAAGACGTAAATAGATCGGAGAAAATTGACCACTCAGTATAATCTCCTGAAAATGTTGGTAAAACGATTTTGGGAAACGACTTGGTTGATGATGTTGCGATGACGTGCTGAGTCGAGTTAGCTATAGAAGCCGTTGTATCAAGCGGAGGTAATGCTTCACGGGCATCAAAGTATTCTTGGTACCATTCCTCAACTTTGTCGTAAAATCTGTCATCGAAGTAAGACAACTTTCCTTCATGAGGAATTTCAACAACTCAATATGTTGTGCTCAAAATTGAGAAAAATTTGATTCACGAGTTTCTAATCGCGCTTTAAGCAAACCCCGAGTGGGCTCTTTAGGTACCGAATTGAAAGATTTTCGAATCCGCTCACCGAGTTACAATTGTCCAAGGAGGCACACGTCCGCACTCGACATTTTAAGATACACGATTCTTTCGGTAGTAACGAGAATTTTCAAATAATCACAACAGTTACTTCGAATAAAATTGATAAAAACAAGACCTTAATTAAAACTGATGAAGTTAAAAAAGTTAACAAAATCAAAAAAGTCGTCGTACGCATTCAACATTAACTTGACACGTTCGAAAGTATCTATTTGAAGTGAAGATATCCAACCAAAAATAATCAACATCAATATTTCGCGTGACTGTTCTGTGTGAAAGTGACGCTACCAATACAAAAGTCCGAAAACATGTAAATCAATTTTACGAAGAAAATTAATAAAGTAAATTCACAAACGTGATGAAGAAACCAGAGTTTAGTATCACTTTATTTTATAGTAACGCGCACTTGTTACTGTCAATACACCTCACTCGCAGAATATGAATTATGATCATTGTTGAAATCTTTGCATAACACGAAAATCTCAAGGACATACCCGTGTCGCGACTAAAGTTCACCGTACTAACCTTTTGCACACTGATGAGGACCATTTTGCCGAAACCTGTAGAAAACGGCTCGAATTGATGCTCCTTTTCAGGTTTTCACGCTGCAAATGTTGTCAGGGATACAGCTTAGATTGTCCGATGCACATGACTTTTAACGGCAGGTCTCACAAGTCACTTTTCATCGTGGATGATCCCGGAAGAACACATCACTAAAAACTGTCAAACGTCACTGTTGCACTCTAGATCACTGAATCGAGATGCACACATTGTAGTACTATAACTCACGAACTAACCGGAAATTGCAGGCGAAAGATATCCAGTCTCGAAGGACCATAAATGTTTGCGAGCAAACGAAATTAAAGTTTTGATAAAAGTTTAATAATACGTATTGTGATCACTGAAACTGTGGGTGAAATCAAACTGTGTAATGCACATGGATTAGCGAGTAACAATAACTCTCTACTGAGAGTGGTCTTTATTTAAAACAGTTAAACTCTGATATTTAATTTTTCTACAACTATAAGAAGGTATCTTGAATCCGAAACCATGAGACAAGCGTACTTTTGATCGGTTTGACGACGACTGATTCGCACAAGCAAAGTGCGAAAGGTTCCACACACACACACACCAAATTCAAAGAGTGTGTCTCAAGATAAGAATACGAAGTATGAAAATAGAAATAATAAATATGACATAGTCTAGAATTGGTATAATGAAAAATGGAACCTCATATAAAATCAATTTTTTATTTATTTATAAGGTCAAAATGTATGAGAGTATCAGTAGAAATCTTGTGTTTTTTGAAGAATAGACTTCAAAATTGAAATACTCATAAGTTCGTGAAAAATTTTTTTCTCTAAATCGGAAAAATACATGTCTCCTAATTTACTCTAGAAAACAACATATTCCGTCGCTGAGAGATTCTGTGACTTACAGGGCAGAATCTGCCTGATTTGAAATGGATTCGGTCTTATACTTCTTTAGGCTCCCAATACCTCGCTGGAAATAAGTACAAATTATTGTCACCTTGCAAAGAAAATTATAGACAGAAATTCTCAAAGAAATTATTACCAGAACAAAAGAAGCTAGTTTTTGATAATTTCCACACGTTGAACCTTGTGGTCCACCGAATGTTTCTGAATGCGCGAATTTCTACTCGTATCTACACACTACCGTATAATGATGACAAGATTAAGGTATTTAAGAGCATGTTTTTAAAAACTGTCGGATTCAAGACAGGTGGAAGAATATAACAATTTTTTTACTTCATTTTACAATTTGCAGATTGTAAGTCTGATTGAAACTATATAAACTATTTTCCATTTGAAAATTAATATCAATTTAATAGATTCATAACACCAACACACAATAAAAAAACACTTTTCTGATCTACGCACGCGACACATATACTCCCATGTATTTTGACCCGCTGAGCACGAATCCGAGGTCCGTTTCACCCCAGCACATCTGGGTCAAGGGCATTTGAAGGTCAAATGGACAGAAAGGTCATTCTGGTGAAGATAGCTACTATACTTCAGGTTTTTGGGTCGCTGAATCCGAATCCGGGGTCCATTTGAACTTATCGAGTCAAGTTCAAGGTCATTTCAAGGTCAATTTCTTTCCCTTTCCTACAAACAAATTTCTAACTTCAGATTCTGAAAGAACGGAAGATTTTACGTCCAGATATGTAGAGGAAATGGCTCGAATTTAATATAGGACTTGAATTTGAGCCACCTGGATTTCTGGAAAACTAGAACATGTACTAGGTTGCTAACAGCGGGAACTGAACGCACTTAAGTGTAGTAAAAAATAGTGACAGTTTCACTGTTTCATTCGCATCACAAAAGGTGTGAGACAGAAAAATAAAAAATCGGATATCCTGGGTTCATTCCAGGGAAGTCTTAAATGTCTATTCATTATTTCGGGAATCTAGTTTTTCCAATAAATGTTGTGTGTAGTAGTGAAGTAGGGTTAGTGGACTAGTATTGCTCGGTAGATATGGAGATGCTTCTGTTTAGGGGTTATGCTTTTTAAACATGAACATTTTGTACCGGGTGGCTCTAATTTGATATACCATGGGTGGCCCGAATTTGATATACCAGAAACTCACAGTTAGACACTATTCAGCTCCCTGAATGTTAAAAAAATGGGTTCATATATTCATGCACGTATGTGTGTGTATGAATGTGCTTTTCAAGTGTGGATTCATGTGATCCTAACAATGACGAGTGTAGTGTGTATACTAACGCTTATTGTCCAATTTGTCTTCTTTGCAGATTTCAGAATGTCAAATACCAGATTCGATTATACTTTTTATCATCCTAAATAATATTAATAATTAGTTTCATATCGGAAACTTGCTCATTTTCCATGTATTTCGATGTTTTTATAGGTATATCAAATTAGAGCCCTTTCCTCTATGTTTGTATTTTTCTGTGACGACCTCTGAGGTAATTTTGAAGTCATTTTATTTAAATATACATCGATGGTTCATATGGGTGAAATATAGCTACATGGGATTAGACAAAGGATCTATGCAATGGATTTCTAATTTTCTTCAAACTATCACCATCTTCATCGCCAGGTACTTGTTCTCTCTTTAGCAGCCAGTAGTAGTCAGCCAACATGTTAAACGGGCTTTAGGTTCGAATTCCCTCATACAAAAACATTTAGAAGTTAAATTTTGGATCGTTAGCACCTTTTTCTTCCAAACTAGCTTTGAAATGACCTTGATCTGACCTTCACCTTGGCAGACTGGGGTCAAGTGGACCTTGGATTCAGATTCAGCGACCCCGACAACATATTAGTTTAATTGTCTAGTCCCATGTAGCTGTGTTTTAAACATATGAATCATCTATATATTTAAATAAAATGACCTTGAAATGACCTTAGAGGTCGTCATAGAAAAATACAAACATACATATCTGGAGGTAAAATCTTCCGTTCTTTCAGCATCTGCAGTTAGAAATTTGTTTTTAGAAAAACGAATGAAATTGACCTTGAAATGACCTTGACCTTGACTCGATAAGTTCAAATGGACCCCGGATTCTGATTCAGCGACCCAAAAAGCCTATATGATAGTAGCTATCTTTACCCAAATGACTTTTCTGTCCATTTGACCTTCAAATTCTCTTGACTCAGATGTGCTGGGGTCAAACGGAACCACGGATTCGTGCTCAGCGGGTCAAAATATATGTGAATATATGTTTCGCCCGTGTGGATCAGAAAAGTTTTTTTTTGTGTGGCGGTGTATTCGAACTCTGATATTCAATTTCAAATCGTATTCAAATATTTTTTTCAGTCAAAAAATTACATTTGTAACTCATTCAATCAAAAAAATTTTTATGAAAGAAAATAATATTTTCTTAACATTGAGCCATGTTTGACTATTTATTTAAAATAATCAATTGAAAATCGAACATTCTGCAGTAAACAATTTTTAACTGAATTGTTTAAATTGGAAAGCATTGAATCGTTACCATTTCAGAGTGCTGAAATTAAGCTTTGAATGCTAGAATTTTAATTATTCTCCTCGAAATTTTTTTTCTTTTTAAGTGAAAGTATTTAATTTCAAAAATTAAAAATTAATCATTGAATAATTTGAAACTACTTGGAAAAAATCGTTAACTTTCCAATGTTTCCAAATTGAGATGGCTTGAGATGATATAATTAGGGACATTTACGAAAGCATTGATTCATTTTACGATGCCAGTATGGCCCCTTTCGCATCAATTTCTGCAAACCGTGCCCATCACCTCCAGAAAAGGGGTTATATAATTTGCTTATACCGAAATATAAGTAAAATATAAGAAATATATACCATAGACCGAAAAAGCCGGTATCAGAGAAAGAGATGCGAAACTGAGAGCAACTGCGGGCAGGCATCCAATGGAGGAAGTGCGATACTTTAGGACCACGAGAAACATCAATATCCAAGTTTCTCTCAAGCCCAAAGATCTAGCTGAACTGGATGATGGCTTCGTGTAAATTTTTCCGAAGAGTTTGACCTCTGAACCATCGATGGTAGTGTGTATGATCCATCGAGAACTTTGGCGGGTGCAAGCCGTGAAACAAAACCAACGACTGATCATAAGACCAAAAGAGAAATGCATCCGCTCAGCATAAAGATAAACTGGGGAAGACAGTACGCGTCCCACATGTGTGATTAACTACGTAATATCTTGCAGGAATTTCACTGCCAGGATCCGAAAGTTTGCGCGCGAATTGCAGATCCGTCACCCCACACTGAAGAAGTCAAAGCCACATCTTGAGACAAGATATTTCCGATGATAGCCGCACAGCGTGCCTTGCACACCCCGGGCACCCAGGATACATACTATCTAGTTGTCCAACTAATGCAGGAATGTCGTACATCCGAAGGCACAATGCGGATTTAAGAGTGCTTATTACAATCTCTGTCACTCTTACGGCAATAGCCCTAATACCGCTCCGCCAAACACTCTTAGGGAAATAGAGTCAATTGTGGAAAATAAGAAGAGCCGCATATACGGGAACTTCACATCCTCGCCAATTGTTTCTGTCGCGCACTTAAGGTCTGACATATTTGTCTTTGATTTCGAGAAGCTAACCATGTTCTTTATCGAATTTTTGGCATTAGCCGAAAAGAACATCGCAGTCAAGAAGAATTAGAAGAAAGAGAGGTATCTTATAACGGAGTTTCGACGGTTATGTCCAGGATATTCTGTTGAGCTAGTCGTGCTGGTCATCGGTGTTGTTGGACGTACAAAGCTTTCACTGGTGAATAGCCTGAAAAGCATCCCTGCGTGTCAACAAAATGCCAAGACACTTGCAGGGAAAATGCAGAAGGCGGTCGTCCTTGGGTCATGCAGAGTCTTCAGGGTGCACGAGACTTTTGCCGGATGGTCTTATAGAGTCTATTGACGACTGTAACCACCTGTCTCATGGTCGTGAGATGTGTTCACAGCTGAAACGTTACCGTAATTTCGCTGAAAGTAGGTGCAGTTTTGTAGAATGGCACCCGCTTCCGGGGAAATCCCGCAGTATATATGCACCATCCGGTTTCGGTTTTGGCTCCATTGAAATCGAACCGAAGGGCCTACTACAAAGTCATCGGACGCGCCCTCAGGTTGTGGATAGAGTGTCCAGGTACTGAGGGTTTCTGCAGAATATGGTTACAATAATTAAAAGCGAATACTCTACCAATATACAAAAGAAAGGGAGATAAAAGCAACTACAAGAATGACAGAGTTATCAGCTTATTAAGCACCATAACTAACATATACTAAAAAATACGTATGCGCTGGGTAATGAAAATAACAGAAGAAAAGATATGGGAAGTCCAAAATGGATTTATGCCAGGAAGATAATGTACGGATCAAATATTTAGCTTAAGACAGATCACAGAAAAAAGTTTGAGAGTAGGAAAGAAAGTTTTTTATGCGTTTGTTGACCTAGAAAAAGCATTTGACAGGGTGGATAGAAGTAAACTTTGGGAAGTCCTCAAGGAGTACGGAGTCAATGGATGGCTCCTACAAGCAATACAAATAATATATGCAGGTAAGAAAGCGAGTGCAAGATTGAATGGGAAACTGAGTGACTGGCTCGATATTATGCAACGTGTTAAACTAGGATGCGTTATCTCCTCATGGCTATTTATCGTATTTATGAACAAGTGTCTGAGCAGACCATGGAAAGAGTGGTTAGAATGTGTGAATGAGACCTTAATCCGAAAAGACAATAAGAAGCCATAGCAATAGGAGAGCTTGCATGAAAAAATGCATGGACGTGAAGGAAGCTAGGCACACGATTGAAACCCGAAAAATCTTTAAATTTTAAATTCTAAATTTAAATTTATTATAACAAACACATGCTTACATATATCAAACAATTCATAAGTATATTGTTGGTACATATACACAATTTAACTTAAACAATTACGTTGAATTATGATACATTACATACGATACACGGAGAAAAATGAGGTTGAAGAGTTCCATATTCAGTACACAAATTGTTTAATGATTACTAAATTTCAGGAATAGATGCAAAAGACACGGGAAAGATTGTGAAACTACACACTAATCATTAAAAATGTGTATCTCTCCTGAATTGAACCTTATCTCTTAATACTTTAAAGTTATTGTATACACTTCGTACGTTATCACTTACAATTCAAGTTCTTCAACCTTTGCACAATTAAAAAACGAGTCTTTCTTAAAAAGTGCGTTTTCTCAATAAAGAATAGAAAGCATAAATTACTATACTTTCTACAATCAATAATGGAAATCTATATATCGTGTATCAGTTGTCGGAAGGACGAAGTCTTAATCGATGTATAGTTTATAGTGTTCTATTGGAACTCGACTGAGTCCTAAACAGCACAGTAACCATTCCTGGATGCCCCGCATTCAATAACGTAAGTGCATCACCGAACCGAAGCTTGCTTGCATGATACCATAAGGACGTTTTGTGCCTCTTACTTTAGCATCCAGAATACCATATTGCAGAGAGAAGCTGATTGCTGTCTTGGAAACCCGGGTTCAATTCTCGGCAACTACGTTTTTCATCTAACTCGACTTTTTCTGTTTCAGCAAATATCATAATTCAGTGTTCAAAACTTATTGAATATGTGTGTGTATAATATATAAATAAGTGTAAGTTTATAAAATGAAAAGTGACTATATCGACGAGTCAACAACCGCCACTCGGTGTCCTTGTAAATTCTTTTTGGCCGATCATTCTTTACTGTTGCGAGTATAGGAACGATTCCTATTCTGGACTGGACTCCGTGCAGTGCGCTAGGGGAGTCAGACCGTTGACAAGCTGTAATCTCTTTAGTTTCCTGAAGGAGTTAATACCGCGATTGCACTTGAATCAATAACAGATTTTCAATCTCGAATTTTTTTTTACAACGCCAGTTCAGTAATGAATACCTCGACTACCAGTACTAAAGACCCAATTTTGCACTTCCATTTTTCTCCGTGTATAGTCGCACGCTTTTAACGATATTACCGCTATTAAAAATCGAAAAGGCTGTGACGGGTTTCGAACCACCTAAGCTACGTTTAACACGTTCTGTCGCTAACATCTAAACCTCACGGCTAACCTAACACTTGAAATATCGGGAATAAAATCTCGGCTATAAAGTTAAAGTACAAGTGCGTCAGGGCTGTACAAAAAAAATATTTGGTCCCCGTTTCATAGAAATTTGTTATTGTAACATTTTATTAAATAGCGGGCTTATAAATTTATAGGAAGTAAATGAAAACATTGGATGATTTTTTATTTGAAATTTTCTAACCTTGAAACATTAAATTATTTAATTTTCAAAACTTTAAACTTTTGCATGGTCTACTTTTTAAAAATAATAGAACATTATGCGTATTATGCGCGCGCTAATTACCCTTTCTTTAGAAAAAAAACTTGGTACATTTTCCATCATTTGTTATAGATTTTACAGAAAATCTTATATTATTTGAGAACGTTGTACATGATTTACAGAAGTTTCCTCATTATAGCGAGGACATTCCTCCAGTGAATTCAATATAAATGACAACTTTTTCCACTTACTTACAATTCTTTCTTTTGGTGGAAAGTTAGTTTTTTTTTAATGACAATAATTTTTTTTCAAATAAAAAGTCAACTCAATTTTGTCTTGAAATTTTTCTATAGACATATAATCTTTTTGGTAGAGAATTCATTTGTTCCCTTGAGAATACTTCTACGAAAATTAAATTTATTTGCTTAGAAACTTATTTCTCTATTTAAAAATTTAACTTATATATTTTTTGTTGAAAATTTAGCTTTTTCAGTTAAAGATTTATCTATTTTGTTGAAAGTTTGTCTCTTTTTTTGTAGAAAATTAACCTTTTTAGTTAAAATTCATGTATTTTATTTAATTTCTTTGGTTAAAAAATAGTTTTTTCTTGTTCAAAATTAATTTTTTAACTGAAAATTTAACTCAATTCCTTATCGAGATTCTTTTTCATACAAATTTAATGTTTTTGGTAAAAAATTAAGTTGTTCAGTTGAAAATTCATTTTATTTGCATACAAACTTATTTCTCTAACTAAAAATTAAACTTTTCTATACTTTGTTAAAAATGTATGTTTTTTAGTTGAAAATTCATTCATTTAGTTGAAAATTTATCTTTTTTTCTGGTAGAAAATGAACCTTTTTGGTTGAAGAGACAACTATTGGGTTGAAAATTCCATTGAAAAAAAAATCTTGATGGAAAATTCATGTATTTTCTTAAAAATGATTCTTTTTTGGTAGAAAATTAATCTTCTTGGTTGAAATTTTCATTTCTACAGTTGAAAATTATTTTTCATATTGGAAATTTAATTTTTTTTCAAATAAAAACTAATTTTTTCAACTAAAAATTAATTTTTGCAACTAAAAATTTAAATATAGTCCATTTTTGAATTTTTTTTGTATAGCGATTACATCTTTTCGGTTGAAAATTTGACTATTTTGTTGAAAATTTATTTTATTTGTTCAAAAACTAATTGGTGAAATTTTTTTTTCTGAAGATGCCTTATTTTAGTTGAAAGTTTATTTCTTTTGTTGAAAATTGAACAAATTTTGTTGAAAATATGTTTTTTTTATAAAAAATGATTTTTACAACGAAAAAGGTAGCTACTTCATTTTTACTAGAAAATTGATATTTTCAAGTTGAAAATTCACTTATTATGTTAAAAACATTTTCTCTTTTATGAGAAATTCAATTATTTAGGTAGAAAATTCATATTTTTTCGCTATAAATTCAACCTTTTTTTCAAACATTAGTCTTCGAGGATCTCGCCTCGAAGTTCGAAGTCAGTTGTCAATTTTTAAATACATTCTACTTTTATTTAGTGACTTAATAAGTATCATCTACTGAGAGATAATGATAGTCTATATGTTTGAATATTTTCGCAAATTCTACAATATAAACCGAATCTTAAAAATGTTAAAGTGTCTACGGGGGACTTGGCTTTAAGCTTCAGCCCTGAGAATGTTGACGTCCCTAGCGACTCTAATTTTACCTTACTGTTGTGAGTGTTGTATAATTCCTCTCCTAATGGAAGTGAAAATCTCTTTACAAATTCTACAATCTATAGTTTCTTTTAAGTGAATCGTTAATATCACAAAAAAGTAAACTTTATATCATTCATTTGATAAAAATTTACAATACTTTGCGTTATTTTATAATATTCTGGTATGAAAATAATACAACCCGTATCCTAATTATTACATTTCAGAATTTTGTCTTTGGACTTGAGTTTTTACATAACTCTTTTGTATTATTTATAGTTCTGTTTTGTATTAAATACTAAAATAATTGTAAACTTTATCTAAATGCAGTAATGTCCTCCATTTACCTAACTAATTGGGTAAATTTAAATGAACAAATTGTTTCCGTATACATATTGGCGTAATTCTTGGTCCTAACTATATTTCAAGGTCGAATTTGATGCTATAACTTTGGGAATGTATTCTCCAAATGTATAGGAAGATTTATAGGCACAAAAAAGTCGATTTTTTGGATCGGCTGGATCAGACTCTCCACTTAAGGCATGCCCCACCTTCTATCTATTTTTTGTAGCACATAGTCAGACAATTCCCACTCTGTTTCGCCATGAACTCTACGTGATTCTAAATTCGCTTCTGACACAAAATTTGATTTTTCAAAAAAAGTATTGGAGCCCAAAAATCGGCAATACAGCCCAAAAAAAGCCCAAAAAATCCAAAAATTCTGATATCAAAAAATTTGGGAATTTCGATTGTGGAGGTGCTAGTTTGATGGACCTCTTCTGCGTGGTCTTTTGATGCTATATAAGATGCAAAGACCCAAAGTTTTCTTTCTTCACACCATCGCCACAATTGTCTTGCTAATATATTCAGTTCTGGGTATCTTATACCTCCCATCTTATTTATACCCAGATAACAATACGTGCCGGCACGCGATCGGCCCGACGGGCTGGAGACCAGCGTGCCTGCTAAATGCACGCGACAGGCCGGCAGAGTCGGAATGCGACCGAAACGCGGACAACGGCAGGCAACGGTCCGGCACATTAGATGCCCGTCGGGCTTGCGAGCGGCGAGGAACGACGGGCCTGCGATTTACACGACCGCTGCAGGCTGATAGTGCGAGTAGTTTGGGATCAAAAACGCGCATGCGCGTTTTGGATCAGCTGTTCTTGTCGTGTTCCATCTCGTGTGGCGTTCACACCCGTGAATTTTCGCTCGGATGTGTGCGATTTGCAAACAATAATTGTTATTCGTTCCAGATAAAATAGAAGAATAAGTAATCCACTTGTAAATGGAGTAATCCACTTGGAAAACGGAGTAATCCACTTGTATAACGGAGTTATACCTTTCATCGTTTGCGGTTTTTGGTATTGTTTTGGCTGTGTGTGGAACAAAAAATTTGTTAGCAATTTTTTGCTGTCGGTGTCCTTCAAATCAACAAAATTAGCAAATAGCACGAAAGGTAATGAAATTCTGCGTAATAATATAAAGTTCAAGCTGAAAGAAAAATGTCAATATTATAAAAAGATATTTTTATAATATTGACATTTTTCTTTCAACTTGGACTTATTATACGCAGAATCTCGTCATTACCTTTCGTGATATTTGGAAATTTTTATTTTATTCACATAAGAAAAGATTTTTTTAATTTTAATCTACTCGCACACTCAGCCTGCATTTTACCGGACCGTCAGGCATGCAGTTCGCCGGACAGCGTCGCTCCCGCTTGTCGGGCGGGCATATAGACATCAATGGTGTGCACATTAAGGTGCATATCTGCCGGCAAGTCGGTCCGATCGATCGGACCGCGGGCCGGCAGATCGCTTGCAATCGGCGGGCATTTTGCTATCTGGGTATAAGCCACAGCAGTGGTATATTGTCAACTATTAATAGGATCTCATATTCATACAAATCTGTCGCAAAACATTGTCATGCCAAAAAGCCCGCTAATAATTCTAAATGGTTTATATGCAACGATTTTTCTGATTCTTTCCAGAATCCGTGGGTACTTACACTTTCAAATGAATAAGCTACCCAACCTGTGAGCACCGCGTCGGATAAAATTCTCGTCTAAATTCAAATTGTCTAATTAGATTGACAGCTGAAAAAGCAAGAAACTCTTTTAAAAATTGGCGTTGACCGCTATGAAAGAAGGTAGTAGTATAGCGTTAGTCAGCATAAGAAATAGCAAGGGTGAAATGGTATATATGTAATACAGGCGGGATACTAGACGCATTAGTGGACTCTTTCAAAGAATTATTTGGAGGTTGGGGATAGGTTAGGGATATAATTAATAACTATGAAAATGGTAAGGCTGCTAGTATAGACTATAGACAGTATTAACGTTGAAATGCTTAAATATGTTTACGACTACATACATCACGGGTGGTGAACATATGTGTACGGAGCAACTCTGCACGATCCCATCTGTGCACATCGATGGCCACAGGCATAACTGTGCATGTTCTTGAGCACAGGAACAACTGTGCATCAGGCCATCTGTGCACGTCTAAATTTGGACGCGTATTGTTGGGAGTCTTTCATCTGTGCTCGTTCCAGATCACTGGAAAAAGGCGATTATCGTCCCAATATACAAAATAAAGGGAGATAAAAGTAACTGCAATAATTACAGATGTAGCAGCTTACTAAGTACCGTAAGAAGCATACAATATTCAAAAACACTTATTCACAGGGTAATGGAAATAACAGATGAAAAGATATGGGAAGTCCAGTGTGGATTTATGCCAGGAAGATCATGTACGGACCAGATATTTAGCTTGAAACAGATCACAGAAGAAAGTTCAAGAGTGAATAACAAAGTTTTCTGTGCATTTCTTGACCCAGAAAAAGCATTTCATAAGGACGACAGAAGTAAACTTTGAGAAGTCCTGAAATAGTATGGAGTCAATGGATGGCTCCTATAAATCCAGAAGAACAATATATGCAGGTAAATGTGCAACTGAGTGACTGAATCAACTGAGTCAGAAGTAAAAATATATCAGGTAAAGCTAAAATGGCGATATATACATACACCCACAGTGCTGTACAGTAGCGAGACCTGGACATACCAATAAAAGGATAAGAGTAAAATTAACGCAGTTGGCATGCAATATCTGCACATATTGTGCAGTAAAACGCTAATGGAGAAAGTCAGTAACGTGAGAATATTCAAAAAATGTTGTATAGATGAGACACTATTTGACAAGAGTGAAAGAAATTTGTTTAGATGGTTTCGGCATGTTAAGAAAATGAAATATGAACGCCTGACGAAGCAAGTATATCGAGGTAACGTAAATGTTAGCTTACCCAGAGGCAGACCGAGAAAACAGTGGTTAAAACGTGTAAATGAGACCCGAATTCGAAAAAATATAAAAAGCCATGGAAACACAAGAGCTTGCATGAGAAAATTCATGGACGTGAAGGAAGAAAAATAGGTATTCCAGGACAGAAAAGTGTGGCGACAAATAGTTTATAAAAAATTCATGATGAAGAGTGGCAGCGGAGTAAATGACACCTGAAACAAAAGACCTTGGATACTAATGGGCCTGAGTGGAGAGCTCTCAATGATGACTTTGTGAAGCTCTTCGCCGGGGGTAATCACGACACGGATAACATTTCGGCACAGCAGACGTACCTACTAGCACATGAGCAGTGCTTAACGCTAGGACGAATCTTGTACTTTCGTTTGGCACAGCTGGTGCGCTGTTTTGGGACAGCAGACGTGCTACTCTCGCGTAAGCGCTATACTAACTACGCAGGTCAACTGCTGTTGGCGCGTCTCCTGCGCCAGAATTGGTATAACAGTTGTTCTAATCCATGCGTACAACTGCCGTACTATAGGCTGAAATTCTTTCAGTATAGAGAGATTGGTCAACGTCCTGGAACGGAGGAGTTTTGCAGAACGAACGTATTATTTAAATAAACTTCACAGAAATTCTATATCAATCTAAAATTCTATACCCCCTATTACCGCCTCCTACAATTCCCTTCCTCACTGAGTGAGTCACGCTTACCCCAAAAGGGATATGGATTATAATAATGAATTATTGAAGATGACAAGTTCTTCTTCTCAAGTTTTTTTTGCTTATCTCACATAGGTTGGCCAGAAGATTGAATTTTCCATTTCTTAAAAAGAATTTGCGATGGATGACACTAGAACTGTTGATCAAAGATGGCTTGTTAACGAATTCATTCTTCCTTCGAAGACCCGATAAAGAAGGATAAACCTATGCTCTATATGGACGATTTGCAAATAGATTTCAATTTTGGTTTCCGAGATGCGAGTAAACTGAAGTTCTAAATTATGCAATAATTTTTATCATTTTTCTCAGATATATGTCCCAGGATGTAATTTATAACGTGGGAGAGCTGTTTGATCTAGAATATCGTTTTTTTCCACTAATTTGTGTCTAAATTATTCTTCTACTCACAGTACATTATTATAAAGGTTCAAAATTGGGTTTGGCAGGCTCAGCGGGTCAAAATAATTCGAATTTTTTTAGATGTATAAAAGTTGTCCGCACGTTCTAAAAAAATTTTGAAATTATTTCGAAAATTTTTCTCACAAATTTTTTTTGAAATTTTTGTTTGAATTTTCTTTCAATTATTGTTTGAAAATTTGTTCGCATTTTTTAAAAATGTATTAAAGAATTTTTTTGAAATTTTTCGGATTTTTTCAAATGTATTGAAAATTGGTTAATAGTTATGTGTGATACAAGTGCGCAAAATAGGCGATCGCTTCGAGCCGCAGGCGAATGATGCAATCACATGAGTTACCAATCACCTACGCACACGTGTATCACACGCTATTTTTTGCAACACCCGTCCGAAAAAGTTGTTAGGCGGTGATAACGAAAAACACTGATTTTATATTGCATAGAGTGGAGTAAAGAAATTTTTTTGATAAAAAAATGTTTGAAAAATATTTGAAAAAAAATGTTTGAAAAAAAATGTTCTGAAAAAAATTGTGTGCAAAAAAATTGTTGAAAAAAAATTTGTTACGTGCCTGCCTACGCAAAATTAAATTTTGTTGGAGCCGCCTAAATTTTGGAAAAATCTAACGATAATTTGAAGAAAACTTTATTTGAAATCATAACTATTGAGAAATGACAAAGAAATGAGAGAAGAGAAAGCATGGAGAAAGAGAAGTAAGAACGAAGGCGAGGTGGCCGCGAAGCAATTTACACACATGCTGCGCTTGCATGCATTGCAGCAGGGCACGGGTCGTACACTCACACTAACTTAAATCCTCCTCACGTTGCAGAATAAACGTGCTCGTTGTCAATTTCAAAATTAAATCTAAATCAGGGTCAGAATCTTAAGAAATAAAGATGCAGAAAAATGTTAATGTGCACATCACGGTCAGAAGGAGGCCCCCATTAAAAAACCTCTTCCTGTAAAATAATTTCAAAGCTATGTAGGAATTTGAAATTGCCAAATGATGTTTCGGAATGAAACAAATTCTTTTACACCTCTCTGGCAAAAGATTGACAAGTATTGTGGGTCTTAATCAAATTTGACTAGTACGAGGAATTCCAAATTGCCCAACAGGTTTTCAGAATTAAAATTCTCTCATACCTCGCAGGCTGATGATTAACAAATATTGAGGCATGCCCTCATACTCAGCAAATTCTTAATATTCCTACGTAGGCACAGAGCTACCATATTACAATGAAAATTCTTGCAAATCAACAATTCGGTTTTATTTCTCAATAAAGTCTCTGCGGTCGCTCTACTTTCGATATTCTTACTAAACAAAATCACCCCATCCAATAACCAAATCCGACCTGACGATCGTGATGAGTAGTCGAAGGAGATTTTCGTACCGAAGAGAACCTCTCCTCTAATTGATCCGCGATCAACGGCACCCGTCCGCGGTCCTGAGGCGCCACTTGATCTAACATCAGAACTTCAGCAAAAACTACTAAGTATGTGGGGTTTTCTTTTGTTTTCGAATTCGTTTGGTGTGTCGGACGTAAAACCTCTTGATAAATTCCCACCTCTACACCGAGAAAAAAATATTCTTAATTTGAGAGGAAAACTCCTCTTCTGCAATCCTCTCAAATTTTTCTCTCCAAAGGAGAATATTCCTCTAGAAATTAGAGGATTTTCCTCTTTTTTTGAGGGAAGAGATGGCAAAAGGAAGGCTTTGGCACTTTCCCCTCAGATTGAGTATAATCCTCTAATTTGTAGAGTAATTACTCTCAAATCAGAACTTGCGCATGCGGAGTTAATCGAGCGTAATAACCTAACTTGTTTAGTGTCAATCTGTTTTGAGTTTGCTGGATTTTCAAGGATGCACAATGCATTATTAATATAAAAAAATTGATCAAGAGCTGATCTCGCTGGTAAAAAATTTGGATCTCAGCACGTATGTGCAGTCGTTCTATGTAAGTGAATTTTTAGATTATGCATTTCTTTATGCATGTGATGTACAAATCGTATGATTTCTTCATCGCTATAATGTTCTTTCCTCTATTACCGTATAACAATACTCGCATGCATTACACACGCATCAAGTGTTATGATAAGTTAATTAATTGTATTAATATTAATCAGTGTTAAGTAATTTGAATAAATTTTCATATTATTTTCATTGGAAATGTATATGTATTTGTTTGAAAGAAATCTAACCTATATAATCTATCATCTTTAGAAGTAGATGAAATACTCTCCAAATGAGAGGATTACATCTAAAACGAATTAGAGAATCCTCTTCAATTGAGAGGATTTTTCCTCTTCCTTTAAGAGGATCCTCTTAATTTGAGAATAATCCTCTTCAACAGAAGACAATCCTCTCAAATTAAGAGGAATAATTTTCATACCATATTGTAGAGGAAAAATTGCATCAAAATAAGAGGAATACTCTCAAATGAAGAATATTTTTTTCTCGGTGTAGGGATTATCTCTCGGGATTTGATATCAGGGGCAACTGTAGCTCTGCCAAGGAATTTTAAAGTAATTTTCCAATCAAAATACAATTTTGAAATTGGCCGTGGGCACGTCCGGGTACGTGCATGTAACGTGATAGAAAATTCACGACGAGGAGCCTGCGAAATCCCGCACTATTATCGGTATAGTGCGCAGATTAAAAAAAAAACAATAGGCGAAGTGAGATAAGAGGAAGTGAGTTAAGAGGAAGTGAGTAAGAGGAAGTGAGTAAAGAGGTGAAATAGGTTAAGAGTAACGCGAGGAATCACCAGATAATTTGTTTAATTCCGAATCTCAAAGCGGAAATAAAGCAATTATTGCACAGTATTCGAAGTAGGCTAATTCACAAAAGAATTAGTAAATTGTTGGAGGATTTAAAAGTATCCCCAGCAATTTAGGTTCAGAGCCCACTGAAAACTATTGACAATTATACTATCGAAGTATAAATGATGTAGGTGCGCGGAAACGTGTATGGACAAGAATAGCCAAAGTGATCTGGCTATGAAAAATTAAAGTGCCCCTCTTCGATAAATAAGATAGAGAAAGATAGATCAGTGATATACCTCTTTTTCTTTCTCTTTTCTCATCTATCGAGGATCGTAGAATAGGACAGAATAGGATTACAATGAAAAATTAGTAATGGAGTATCGTTTCAATTATATTAATTTATTTGTGTTATAATAAACATGCCTGTTATATGTATTTTCCATCTGGTTGATTTACAATGATTTTCATCTAAATATCCCTAACATGCCAAATCAACCTATAGAGCGGAAGAGGAAATTTGTAAAAATATAGAACTCACAAAAATTTAAACAAGTAGATAATTGACAATAATCTAACGAACAAAAAAGGGTTTGTGTTAATAATTTATTTGGTCGGTTTGGTCCTCTAGAAGGAAGCTACTAGATCCAACTTATAAAAGTCGGAACGTAAAAAATTATTGAAAACAAAATGGTTGAAAAAAATTTTTGTGAACAAAAATTGTTGAAAAAAAAATTTTGCGAAAAAAAATGGTTGAAAAATAAATTTGTTGAAAATTTTTTTTTTTTAAATTATTTAAAAAAAAAATTGGCGTTGATGCTCTCTTTTCGGGGGGGGGGGGTGGGTACGAAACACTGAAAACAAAACTTCAATCATTAAAACATTTGTTCAAGTAAAATCTAATTTTATTTCAAGAAGGTACCAACACCAGTGTTTAAAGTTACCTATGCCAGTGTCTGAAGTACCTCATCTGGAAAGTGCGCATGCGCAGCTTTTTCACCATTTTCTAAAGTAACCCATCTTCAAACTGCGCATGCGCGAAAATCGTTGCGCATACAGTCTGCTCAAATAAGGTCCTTTAGGCACCATTTACAAGCTAATAAAAACGTCAACTTTTGAGGTGGGTGTTGCAAAACATAATTACTTACAAATTTGATTTTTATAATTTAAACTTATCTCCTTGACGTGAATTTGTATAAGAAGAGTGCTTCGTGAAGAAAATATCTACGAACAATATTTTATGAAGAAGTTTGAGAAGAGTTTAAAAAAAGTACATTTAAAACATTTTTTTCTTTCTCTTCAATGCGACTTGGAACCTTTTACCAGCGAGTGCAAAAAAAGGCTTCGGAATTGTTGAAAGGCTTCAGAGTCGTTAGCTTCGGAGTTGTTTGCAATTTTTAAGTGATATAAAATACACAATTTAAACAAAAATCATTACAGCTTAGGGAAAGTGTTTTGTTCCATCAGCCCTTCGAATTTTATGGGGGAATTTTTGTGTAAAAAAAAATTATTTTGCGTTTGTACCTCTTTTTTTTTGGGAGGCTTCGGAGTTGTTATCTAGGTTAACCGGTAGTGTTTTCCCGTGTTCTCAGACAACTTACGAGGATTTAATCAATTTCAAGATTCTGGAAACGTCATGTGTTTTTAAAATTTGATAAAAACTACTCATTTTTCATAATTATAATTCATTATAAAACGAATTATCACCTTAAATTCGTTAAAATTATAGAGGCTTTGGATTGGTTAACAAACCGAGGGACAAACATATAAGCATGATTCTTTCAGTCAGTACTTATAGTCTCTATAGCAAGTTAGTTTTGCAATATGAACCGCATCATATATTTAAAAAAAGTGCCCAAGGCCAAAATTATAAGAAAAAAATTTCCAGTCCTGTCACATTTCAAGTATGTGAATCTGTAGGGAGGGACACTGTAGGGAAGGTAAAAAACTGACTACTTAATTACAAAAAAGGTATGCCTAACTGTAATTTTTTTGTACTTTTTCTGTATGGACTAATAAAGTAGGCCACCATATGTGCTATAATCCCCTTAGTAGGTCAAAAATATTATGTATAGGAACATCGAATAAACATCAAGGGACATACAAATTGAAATCTATTTGAAAATCGCCCATATAATGAGAAAAGGTTTACTGAAAATAAAATGTCAGTATCTAAAATATGAAAAATTTAGAACTGCACATTCTCCTGGGCACGCCCTCTCCTAAACCCGAAAACAAGGTATAAATAAAAATTATAATAAATTCCAGATTCTCAATAATTAATCATGTTTTCGGAACTTATTTGTCACAGTAATTTATTCAATTACTTTTTTCTTATTTCGAAATTTGATTTTCAAAGTGCAGAAAAATGTAACATTTGTGTTATTATAGAATTGCTAAGAACACAAGTTCTACCATTTAAAATGGAATTGAATGAAATCAGACGTATTGTACACTGTACTGTAATTTAAGTGTACGAACATGAGATAATTTTCGATGAGGTCTATACTATATAGATACGCATATAATCGTAGTATAAAACTTCTACCCTTTACTTGGATTACAAAAAAATATTTTGCTTGAAAATAACGTCAACAATATTATTTTTCGTGATTTTCACATTTGGCCGCGTTGTGCGAACCGAGAGACTTTTTTTTCTTACCAAAACTTTCAGAAAGACACTTTGGCACAGACTAGAAACTTTTCAGGCCCCCCAGGAAAGGCAAGACCACATTTTTTTTTATGCGCCCTACTCAGACCACCGCGACATTTTCGGAGTTTTTTATTTGTCTCCATACAAAATATTCGTCTCCGCACAGTTTTAGGCCCTGCAAAATGTAACAACAATAAGAATTTTTGATGTGTAAACCTCTTCGACCTCGATATGGGGAGCCGCGCCTGAGTCGAGTGAAACCATGGTTCGAAAGTGTAATGCAAGGTTCCGACCCACGCGTTGTGTCGTGTGTCAGGGACCGGAGACTTGCTTCTCTTCACCCCCTGAAAGGAGCCCTTTCGACTTCGTACAGTATTCTTCTACATATTGATATAGTTAACTATTTTTCACTTTTAATGACTTTCTTAAACCAAGTTCAAGATTTCACTATATCGAAGAATAAAAATTCTAGAAATATCTCATTACGTCAGTAAAATAATGCAGGAAATTATCATCAAAATTAGCTCAAAAACAATAAAAAATTGTTATTTCCGAATTTATCGATATTTTTCGGAAACATTGAAATTTGAAATTTTTTTAAGCAACTTCTAATAAAATTAACGGATAAACTTCCGAAAGCCGTAAACCGACGATTTCTTTCATACTATGTATATTTATGTATTTTGATGTGCTGATTACGAAAATGATAGTGAAAATTGGCGACTCGGCGATTTTCATGGTGAAATTGTGAAAAAACCATCAAAATCATGTTTTTTTGCGTTTATCTTAACTAATATGCAAAATTTGAAAAAATATCTCAAACAAAAGTTGTACATCTCATTGAAATGCACAGTTTTTGTTACAAACATTTTTTTTTTGCGAGTGATAGTTTCCGAGAAAATCAATGATACAAAGATTTCCATCGTATCTCCATTGGTTTCGGTTTGATACCTACTTACGCTCTTCACCACGGGAAGGTTGGAGAATTTTAAAGAGCATATTTTTTTTCTATTTTTATATGTTTTGTAACTTTTATGGGTTTTTTTAAAAGGATTTTTATGATTCAGTCAATAGAGGGAAGGGGACTTTGGAAAGGGGGTTGGATGTGACTAAAATTATTTACCCCTCAGTCATTAACATGTCAATTAAAGGAAGGGC
>CAKNXH010057622.1:0-37648 GCA_932178445.1 Andricus quercusramuli | reverse complement strand
AGTCATTAACATGTCAATTAAAGGAAGGGCACTTTGGAAAGGGGGTCGGATGAGCCTAAAGTTATTTCCTCTTCAGTTATTAACCCGTCAATAGAGGGAAGGGGACTTTGGAAAGGGGGTCGGATGAGCCCAAAGTTATTTCCCCCTCAATTATTATCCCGTAAATAGCGGGATAATGTTATGCTCTTTAAAATTCTTCAACCTTCCCGTGGTGAAGAGCGTAAGTAGGTATCAAACCGAAACCAATGGAGATACGATGGAAATCTTTGTATCATTGATTTTCTCGGAAACTATCACTCTGCCTTCCCGACTCCACGACAGGCTGGAAAGGGGGTTGTGTTACACCAATGGAGACACGATTGTAATCCTTATATCGTTCATTTCCTCGAAAACTATCACTCGCAGAAAAAAATATTTACAACAAAAAATGTGTATTTCAATGATGTCTACAACTTTTGTTTGAAACATTTTTTTTTTATTTTGCATATTAGCTTAGATCATCGTAAAAAAACATTATTTTTATGGTTTTTCCATAGTTTCACCATGAAAATCAAATTTCCGCACATTTTCACTATCATTTTCGTAATCAGCGCGTCAAAATACATAAGTATACGGAGCCTCAAAAGAATCAGCGGTTTACGCTATTCGGAACTCCACCCCCGAAACCAATGGAGATACGATGGAAATCTTTGTATCATTGATTTTCTCGGAAACTATCACTCGCAGAAAAAAATGTTTGTAATAAAAAATGTGCATTTCAATGAGATGTACAACTTTTGTTTGAGATATTTTTTAAAATTTTGCATATTAGTTAAGATAAACGCAAAAAACCATGATTTTGATGGGTTTTTCACGATTTCACCATGAAAATCGCCGAGTCGCCAATTTTCACTATCATTTTCGTGATCAGCGCATCAAAATACATAAATATACATAGTTTGAAAGAAATCGTCGGTTTACGGCTTTCGGAAGTCCACCCAAATTAACACATACTGCCTTTCATGTACGCCCATAAAATGGGTATTTTTTATCACCTTTCATGCAATAATTGAATGAAAATTTAGTATTTATTATTCTTCAAACTTGGGTGCTTGTTCAACCTATTGGAAAATATATGCCTGAAAACTTTTGTATGACATTACATACGAATGAAAATAAATTGTTATACTCCTAAATGCACGTGAGTTATTATTTGCTTTACGTAAGATTTCAATTTCTGTTAAAGTTTACCGAAGATGTTTACACATAAATCTGTCTTGGGTTGTAGTTTAGGACGCATCAAAAAAGAATTTAAAATATAATTTCTGATACATATTAGAGAAATTAAATTAATTTTTCACATAATTTTTTGATGGGCTTAATTTAAGTCAAAATATAAGCTTCATTCAAGTTTTATAGTGGCTAATTCTAAGGTTTTGTGGTGGCTAGTTTGAAAGCTTCAATTCTCGGCTTGTTTTTGGCGGGGACGCGACAAGTCTGCAATAGGTAAGCCTCTCTAGCCCAAGGCCAACAAGAACTAGTCCTTGTGGTAATGTCTTCCCATTGGCTTACGACAACCCGGTGCATCCCACCCTAAAAATTAAACTTATAGTCATCTTATAAGAGACCAGCAAGGGCATATCCTATCGATGGTGCCTACCATGTCTCTATGCATGTCCTTCCAGGGCATTACTCCACTGGCAAGACTAAAATCACTCGGATTCATTTTAATTTGCGCATGACTTCCTAAACTCTAAAGTATAATGTATAAAATAAACAACTCCGGGTTCCAGCTTTATTGGGTAGGCCTCTCTCAGACAACACTCCTCAAAGTCAGAAAAGTGTAAGTGGCTTTTTGAAATGATCGGGAATGTCCCCCACATGACGGCAGTTTCGAGCATCACTATCTAACGTGAGAACCGAGGTCAGAACGGAGTATTAGCGGCTCGGATACATCGAAAGGCCGCCCCCCCCCCCCAGCTGATCGAACGATGTATATGCACCCTTCGCATGAGTAGAAAGGAGACACAATGAAAAAGGGAGCTACTGGAAAGGGGATGTGGTTGGGTTCCTGCTTACAATTAGTCCTACATTTTTTACGAAAATGGACATGGAAATATCCTACACTGACATTTTCAAGGTCAAGAGTTTCAAAAACTACGTTTTATAGACATGTGAAGTTAGATTAGTAGTGTTTTTTCACTTTCCAAAGGGATGTTTGAAACTGCCATCCTATGGGGAGACGTGCCCAAGTGATGTTATTTGTTGACAAACTCAATCGGAAGAATTTCCCGAGAGAGTCTTTTTTGGGTAGAAGGTGCCCTTGTTCGCCTCTTATAAGAGTTACTGTGGGATTTGATGCGCGAAAACAGAAGGGGGGGGGCTGCCATTATTTTGTGGTTGTGCTTTTCCCGTAAATAATTCTCATGTACGCAACCATTAATACATTGTGGTTCCTTTTCTTGAGTGTGCTTGAATTTCAGTCAAATCGTATGTGAACATACATATTACACATAGGTAGTAAAACGGAATAGCCTGGCGGCGGGACCGACCACGCCAGGGGTGCGGCACTTTCTTCGATTCGAAGCGAGTTTTAGTGTGGGTATACTTGTCCGGAGATCGTTGGTCGCTGTTGTGGCACAGCGTGCTCCATGTCGCTTGTTGTCGTATTCGTGGTTGAAGTGCGAGAGTGTGCGAGGAATTCCATCGCTTACAATAGAATCGGTGAGTCCCTGCCCCCGGTTACAAGTTTGGTTCGTTCTCATGATTCTCTTTACGCAATCAGCATTCCGTACTGAGGTATATAATATCGACTTTTTTCTACTCCCTCGCAGTTCGTTCTTTTGCCGATTTTACTCTACTTCCCCCGAGTGCAAAGTTACTTTTCTAGTTCTTCTAGTTGTGGATTATATCCAACCAGAAACCATTTCCGTACGCCCGTTCACCTTTGCTCTTTCAGAAGATTATTATATGAGCATTTGGGTGACCAGATTCCCAAGTGGAAAAAGGAGGACATAACCTCGCCCCCCTCCCCCCATGGTAAGACCAAAATACATTTTTTTTTGGATTTGAAATTTTTAAAAAAGTTTATTGACCAACAACATGTAGCACGTGTTGCTGCTTACGGAGCACGCATCCAATGAAAATTCTCATGGCAAGATTGAGAAAGCAGCTATACGAGCGAGCGTAATATAAAAGATGAAAGGAGTACCATCTACTTAGTCAAATGTAATCTCAGATGACGTTATGTTTGAGATGTGGAAAATGTGTCATAAGACTGCTGATACGCCTTCTTTATATGTCAATCGAATACTGCTGATTATTATGGATACTAATTTTGTAGCGTGCAGCTCTTGACATAGTCTAACTTAAATTATATAATATATGTTACTCGCTCTCATTTTGTATAATGAATGCATGTATCAATTTGATTTCACACAGAAAAAGCTGTTTCTAATACAGACTTCTTTTACAGAGCACATTTTCTGCATTCACTCATTTAGAAGATTTTACACGTTAATGATGCGCACCTTTTACTTTATAATACAGATTAAATAATATTGCACTGGGAAACATTCAATAAAGAAACTTAAATTATAGAGATTAGTCATTTTTGAAAGGAAGATAAATCACATGAGTTAAGGTTATGTTGAAAATCTGATGTTTTCAACTACGCATGTGCCGAAGAGCGCGGGCCTATTCAGAGTGATATAATATACACTTGCAATATTACGTTAATATCACAATATTTTAAGAAATTAGGTATTTTTATCATTCAATTTAATCTGTTGAAAAAAACTTTTGTGAATATTTATCTGTATGAATATTGATTTTAGATAGGTCCGCGCATTTCGGTACGTGCGCGGTTGAAAATGTCAGCATTTGTCCCTGGCCATCTAACGGAAATTAAAGAACTAAAAAGGACCCCTTATGAAGAGTTCTATTGGAGTCTCAGTTCTAAACTCTTAACTCTAAGGGTACCTTTTCACGGAGCTCGAATTTTAATTTTTCATTGAAATAACATTTCACATAGGGTTCGCATCTAGGTTCTCGACCAATCACGTTTGCCATAAACCAGCAAAGTAAATAGAAATGAATCTTATGTAAAATATTAATTCCACGATTAATGCAGAATCCATGGTCCGTGAAAAGGTACCCTGAAGGATGCAAAATTTTACTCCAGCTGCATCGTTACCGAACCGCTAATTTTTTCCGTGGCATTTTCTCATTTTCATCGCAATCACAGAATTGATGTGTACATGAAAACCAACGTATACTGACACCTCGACATTATCGCAATCTACTATAATAAAATCGATGTGAACGAGAGAAGTGAGCTAAGGTTAGGTCTTTTACTGCACTCTTATTGGTTGACTCTAAGAATTGAATATAGCAATGTAAAAGTCCGCGAAATTTGAAAATATAAAATGAGAAGAAAACTATCATTAAATAAAATGAAGTGACTGAAACAATTACTATCTTGACATAATAGAATTTTATACGAAAGTTAATTTACGTTAGTCAGATTAATTTGATTTAATTACACAAAAAAGAAAATACAATATTTTAATTATGATTCACAAGAAGAGAGAGAGAGAGAGAGAGAGAAGGTGCGCACACGTGTGTGTGTGCTGTGTCCGCAGTGATGCCAATATTGAGGACGCGCCCCAGATAACAAAATGCCGGCACGGTAGCATACTATGAGCCGGCACGTGGGCCGATTGACCAGACCGACCTGCCGGTACATGCGCAGCTCAATACGCGCGCCATTGATGTCTATATGGCCCGCACGAAGTCGGGCGCACGCGGTCTGGTGAAATGCCGGCCATGCTCCGGTAAAATTCAGGAACTTGATCCGGTAAAATGCAGGCTACCATCCGGTAAAATGCAGGCTGAGTGTGCGAGTAGATTAAAATTTAAAAAATTTTTTCTTCTGTAAATAAAATAAAAATTTCCAAATATCACGGAAGGTAATTACGATATTCTGCGTATAATAAGTCCAAGTTGAAAGAAAAAAGTCAATAATATAAAAATATCTTTTTATAATATTTACATTTTTCTTTCAACTTGAACTTTATATTATTATACGCAGAATTTCATTACCTTTCGTGCTATTTGCTAATTTTGTTGATTTGAAGGACGCCGACAGCCAAAAATTGCTAACAAATTTTTTGTTCCACACACAGCCAAAACAATACCAAAAACCGCAAACGATGAAAGGTATAACTCCGTTATAGAAGTGGATTACTCCATTTACAAGTGGATTACTTATTCTTCTATTTTATCTGGAACGAATAACAATTATTGTTTGCAAATCGCACACATCCGAGAGAAAATTCACGGGTGTAAACGCCACACGAGATGAAACACGACAAGAACAGCTGATCCAAAACGCGCATGCGCGTTTTTGATCCCAAACTACTCGCACTATGAGCCTGCAGCGGTCGTTTAATCGAAGGCCCGTCGTTCCTCGCCGCTTGCAAGCCCGACGGGCGTCTAATGTGCCGGGCCGTTGCCTTCCGTTGTCCGCCTTTCGGTCGCATTCCGACTCTGCCGGCCTGTCGCGTGCATTTAGCAGGCACGCTGGTCTCCAGCCCGTCGGGCCGATCGCGTGCCGGCACGTATTGTTATCTGGGGCGCTGGTTGGCTGCAGTTGGCGCGCAATTCAAAATAGGTATTCAAAATCGCTTTATCAGAAGATTATATCAGACTATTCGGGCATTCAACTGCCACAATGAGAGCTTATTCTCAAATACAAGAGATGTTTGAGAAAAAGGATTGGTATCTATCGATATTTCCCGAAATGTTGCAAACAACAACAGAATTCGAAGAAGAAGAGCACGAGCAACTTTTGCAAAAAAATATCGATTGGACGCGACCAATACGATAAACTGAATGTGAAAAAGAAAGAAATTGTCGATTTGAATCTCCGAGTTTCAGAAGGATGTCGTATTTTCGGTAAATGTTTTTACATTGGCGGACCAGGAGGATCAGGAAAAACTTTTATTTATAACTGAAGGGTAGAAATGCAAAAGGAGTCAAGCGCCAAATTTTCGAAATCGGGTTTATTAGCTCAAAAAATCAGATAAATTCTATTACACATGCCTGCCAAAGGATTTTTTTGGGGCATCATTTTTCAAACTTTGTATTCTTGTGTTCACAGTCCGAGAAGCTTTTCTAACCACAATGTAAAAAATCAAATTCCATTTTTCTCGACACTGGCTAATTATTTTTAATTACTATTGGGTCCCTTCCGTTTAGCACTGAATAACCTAAAACCCAATTCCTCATTTTTTGGAAACATGCAAAATTATTACTGCTATCGACATTATTTTGAAGTTGAAATGTCAGTTTTACACCATTTCGAAGTCATGAGCATGAAAGTATCTCGAAAGTACTTCCTTATTTTGTTCTTAAATGGTCCCGCTGAATTTACAACATGTTTTTAGTCTCTCCTGAAAAAAAGTGAAAAATGGCGCTTGACTCCTTTTGCATTTCTACCCTTCAACTCTGTTCTACTTATTGAAAGGTCAAGGTAAAAATATTTGCACGATGGCCTTCACCGGCATTGCTGAACATTACTTCCTCGTGGAAGAACAGTGCACAAAACTCTTGGTTTGTCAGTGCCTCTATTTGCGTACTCGACTTCCAACATTTCAGCTCAGTCAAAAGAATGGGGTGTACAGTCCTCCCCTTTTTTCTTAGTTTCCCCTTTTTTCTTGTAAATTCCCCCTTTTCCCCCTATTCTCAAAAAACTTCCCCTCTTTCCACTTTTCTCTTTAAATATACGATATTTGACATTGTAACCATTATTGAATAAGAATTATAGTAATTATAGCACTTAAAAAAATTATTTTTTAATAAATGAGGTATGCGTTTCAAGTGCTGACCATTAACAAATAAATACTCTTAAAAAAATTTGAAGATGAAACATTTTAAAGAAATTGGAACAGTTATAAAATGTATAGTACTTTTTAAATAAGTATTATAAGATTAACACATTTTAGTTGAAATGTACAAAGTTAAATACCTAATTGAAAAATGGAATATTCCAATTTCATCAACTGCAATTTTAAATGTTCTAACTTGAGCAATTTTTAATTTTTTTAAATCTTTGCTTGAAAATTTAACTATTTTTGAAACTTTTTTTTTGTTGAAAATTAATTTTTTTAAACTCACAATTGAACTATTTCATTTGTGTTTGAAAATTCATCCTTTTTAGTCGGAAATTCAACTATTTGGTTGCATGTTCATGAATTTCGTTCAAAACTGATATTTTTGGCAGAAAATTGGTTAAAAATTCAACTATTTGGGTGAAAATATATTTATTTTGTTGAAAAGCTGTATTTTTGGTTGAAAATCAAACTACTTTGTTGAAAATTCATTTTTTTAAACTGAAAATTGCAATTTTTGATCGAGAATTATTGTTTGTATTGAAAGCTTATATTGTTGAATTTAACTGTATTATAGAAAGTTCTTTTTTTTAGTTTAAAAGTTTAATAATTTTGTAGAAAATTGTTTTTTTCATTTGTAAATTACTTTCTTGAAATGAAAATGTAGCAATTTCATTTTTGGTTCAAAGTTGATCTTTTTTATTTTGAACATTCAATTATTTGGTTAAAAATGTATGTCATTTGTTAAAAAATCGACCTTTTTTGTAGAAAATGAATCTTCTTACATTAAAATTCGACATTTGGAATGCAATTTTTTTTCTTTATTGACTAAAAATTTGTTTTGTTTGAAAACTCAACTCTTGTTGAAAGTTTGTGTTTTCAAATTAAATATTTAACTGTTTTATAGCAAATTTGAATTTTTCCTCGAAAATTGGACAGTTTGGTGGACAATTCACCTAATTGGTCGAATTTTGAACTACACGGAAAAAAAAGTTCATTAAACTTTCTTGAACTATTTCAAGAGTCGGGGATGAGAGCGAACCTTGAACAAATTTTCTATATTCTGTACAACTTTCAGGATTTAATTTAGAACAAACCTAGAATAACTCTACAAGAATTCTGTAAACTTTATATTGAACTCCGACTTGAAAAAGTTTAATAAAATATATAGAGAAACTCATGAGAGAATGCTGAAAACTTTCGTAGAATTCACAATTGAGGTATTGAAAGTTTGTAATCACATAATTATAAGGTGTAAATACCTCAATTCAGTCAAATATATAGAAAAAGTCTTCAAAAAATGTTGAAAAATCTCATAGAAATTCGATTCGTAGTATTGAGTGTTTGTGAACTACTTCAATATAAGATCTATAGACTTCAGTTATTTAAAATGTAGCTGCGCAGTCGCTACTGTGCGCAGGCAGCGACTTTTCCGCATCGCTCCCACGTGAAAAAAAAGAATTCAAGTCTTAGAGAACATTAGCACGTGTTGAAAATTAAAATATTAAGTTTGCCAATAACCGACACATCTCTAAATGGTAAATCCACTACCCGGGTGCACCGGAACGTGCACCAGGTCGTTCAAGACGTCATCTACGCGAACTTTTTTAGAATCTAAATTGTATCAATAGCTAAAATAACTACCAATGGTGAGCCGACGATCAGGATGCATCGGAAAGTGCACCAGGTCGTTTAGCACGTATTCTACGAGAACTGCTTTAAAATTCAAATTGTGTCAACATCCAAAATAATTAACAGTGGTGTGAGTCTACGATCCGGGTGCACCGAGTCGCGCACCAGGTAGTTTAGCACGTATTCTACGAGAACTTTTTAGAAATTTAAATTGTTTCAACCACCAAATTAACTACCGTCGACTCACCATTGGTAGTTATTTTGTTTATTGACACAATTTAAGTGTTTGAAAAGTTCTTGTAGAATATGTGCTAAGCGACCTGGTGCACGTTCCGGTGCATCCTGATCGTCGACTCACCATTGGTAATTATTTTGGTAGATAAACCTCAAGATTTCTAAAGAAATCATCAAGTCAAGCTTTCTTCGATCGTTTTTTATATTAAGAAAATATGAGAGGAAACAAAGTTTTCATCTTTTTGTTTCGGTCGTACGATCCATTTAGAAAAAATTGAAAAAATAAATCGTGTCAAAATTCTTTTTTATTGACGTTTCGGCCCCATCTGTGGGCCTTCATCAGAAACAAACATCTTAAAGAATAATCGGAGTCAATCATAAATATACGTCGAAGCGAATCACAACATTTTAAAATTTTGTGAAGTTAAATATCATTCTGATGTTTTAAAAATCATTATGAAGTTTGTAAAAAAAGTATTGGGAAACTATAAAGTCCAAGGAACCTTCCCAATATGTTCAAAAAGGTTCATATTTAGTAATTAAAATGCTGTGAAACAGCTAACAAACTGATGTTTTTTTACAAACTTCATAATGATTTTTAAAACTTCAGAATGATCCGACTTTAGAAAATTTTAAAATGTTGTAATTCGCTTCGACGTATATTTATGATTGACTTCGATTATTCTCTAAGATGGTTCTTTCGGATGAAGGCCCACAGATGAGGCCAAAGCGTCAATAAAAAGGAATTTTGAATCGATTTCTTCTTTTAATTTTTTCTAAATGGATCGTAAGACCGAAATAAAAATATGAAAACTTTGTTTACTCTCATATTTTCTTAATGGTAGTTAGTTTGGCTATTGATACAATTTAGATTCTAAAAAAGTTCTCATAGACGACGTCTTGAACGACGTTGTGCACATTCCGGTGCACCTGGGTAGTGGACTTGCCATTTAGAGATGTGTCGGTTATTGGAAAACTTAAGATTTTAATTTTCAACGTTAAAAATTGAAATAGATTCAACTTTTCCCATGTCATATCTTATTTAATCGATTCAAAAAATATAGAATTTGGAATTCAACTTTTAAAATTATTTTAAATGCAAGCCTTTAATTTCATATAACTTATATAAACTTATTCTATATAGCTATATAACATCTTATTTATCTTGAACCTACTAGAATTTATAACCAAAAAAGAATTTGCGATTAAAAATTTTTTCGAAATTTAAAATTTCAAAAATTTTAAAAATGTCAAAGATCCCGAAATTTGTAATTACCTAAATTTCAAACTAAATTTACGAAATATGATATTCTTGAAATTACTGACATTATAAATATAAAACTCCAGAAAGTTCAAATTTCCGAAATTATTAAACTAGAATTTTCAAATCACAAAGATTTGTCAAACAGCCCTGCACAGCTGTAGCTTATATTTTAGATTTTTTTTTTTATACTACAAGTTATGTTAGCTGCGAGGTTTTGTTAGGAGCTCCGAATGCGTAGGTAGGGGGTTCGAAACCACAGCGAATAAGAATTTTAATAGCGTGCGATTATTTGTGTAGTGATTGTTTGTGTAATAGTAAATAATTATGTGCTTAAATATGTGAACAAATATTAAAGCATAATGATAATAATAATTATGAAAAAAAAGATTTTTTTATGCTAAAAATCGGCCATGATTTTATAGAACTGTTCTCTATAGTTTCGAGACTTCTCCGATGTAGACTGTATATTAGCTGGACTTTTAGATTTTCTAGAACTATTCTACGTTTTTCGCATCCTGCCTCCTAGTAAAGAATACGTCACCTCATCCTTTACATTTTATAGAACTCTGTATTAGATTTCGTAGAACAGTTCGATGCAATGTAAGACCAAGAAGATATTAACTTTTAATAAACTACCCGTCGTATCCTCTACTATAGGACTAGTTCTATAAAATTTAATGAAATTTTTTTTGCGTGTACTCTGTTAAAAATTCATAGTTTTAATTAAAGTTTTCTTTATTTGTTAAAAACTAGGCTTATAACTGAAAATGTCAATGTTTGGTTGAAAATTAACGATTTAATCAGAAATTTATACTTTCGTGTTGAAAAATCAACTGCATTGTAGAAAATTCTTCTTTCAGGCTTCAAAGTTCAACAGTTTGGGAGAAAATTCAGTTTTTTCAATTAAAAATTAATTTTTTTGGGACGAATACATAACTATTCGATTTTTGGTTGAAAACTGATGTTCTTTATTCAACAATTCAACTATTTTGTTGAAAAATTATCTTATTAATTCGAAATTTAAATTTGCGATATTTAAAAATAAATTTTTTGCTCAGTTACAATTTTTTTGAAAATGTCCAAAAACATGTTTTTTTTTATGGAGTCATATGCACACATTTTAAAAAAAGTTGAATATGTCAAAGCTGAAATTTATTCAGCTTGAACCAAAGAAACATTTTTTCATTTTGCTTTTTCGGAAAAAAATTTTTGTCGTGAGTTAGAATGACTAAAAAATAATAACATGTTTCTTTGGTTCAAGCTGACGTAATTTCAGGTTCGAATCAATCAAAAAATCATGTTTTTGTACATTTAAAAAAATTTTTGAATAAGGCAACGTTTTTTTTTATTTGGAAAAATGTTTAATTGTAAATTCAAGAAAGAGAACAGAAGATATTAACCGATTTAAAAATGTTTTCTTAACTTGTTTTGGATGTCGCCCCAGGAATTGTTATCCCTCAGCTCAAACGATTCGATTAATTTGAAGTATTTTTACTTCGCTCTACTAAAGAGTTTATTTTTAAATTTACATTGAAAGTATTAATTATAAGTTTTATATTATATAAATAATTATAAGCAGTGATAGTAAGAATGAAATGACAAATCTTGGGAAAAAATATTTATGAGAACGATGTTGAACATATCAAAAGTTTGTATTTAACTAATTTTATTTTTTCTCTCACTTTTGTATATCACTCTGGATGGATTTCCAACGATCCAAGTACATCCAATTTTTAAAAATAAATCTTTAATGGCAGAAATCATTGAAAAATCATTGATAATTATTTTAAAGTGTAACATGTCTTACAAAAAGATTGTTCTTTTCGACATATGAAAATAAATGTTTAATCTTTCCCCTTTTTTGTGAGAAACCCACCATATTTCCCTTTTTTGAGCTTCTTTTGCGCTGTGCTCCCTGAAAGAAGGAAAAAGATTCAAAGAAGTAGATTAGTAGACGTATTCATTTGGGACGAAGCACCGATGGCAGCACGTTTCGCACTCGAAGTCATGGACAGACATGTTTTGGTTGGCTACTAAGGCAATTGCTGCCCGTAAATAAACGAGCAACTCGCAGTGAAACGGTCAACTCATCAATCAAATTCAGTACTTTGTGGAACAGTTTCAAAATGCACTGTTTATCGGAGAACAAGCGAGTTTTACCAAAAGAAAAATACATAGTTTTCTCAATTTCTTCTTGGTATGGGCAATGGTACTTTGAATGAAATTTCGGAAAATATACCAGTATAGATAGTACGGAAACAACCGACGACGAAGGAGACATCAATCATGAGGCCATACTGACGGAATATTTGAATACTTTGAATCCTCCGAGCTAGCCACCTCATGAATTGCGATTGAGAAAATACGCAGTGATAATGCTGATAAGAAATCGAAGCATAAGTGAAGGACTTTTCAATGGGACTAGATTGCTCGAATCAAACTTTTCTCCCTACGTTTTGCGATGTGAAATTTTGACAGACGCAGTAGAGCGGGCAAAACCGCTTATCTCAATCGGATAACACTGCATTGTGAAAATACTTATCCATTTTCATTCAAGAGGAGACAATTTCCAGTCAAAGTAGCATTTGCAATGACGATCAACAAATCACAAGGTCACACTTTCGATCAAATTGGAAATGATCTAAAAAAAGATGTTTTCAATCACGGACAGCTGTACGTAGCTTACTCAAGAGATCTTGGGATTCATCGAGAGTTTATTGAAGTAGCGCAGCGACGCCATACAAAATGACGAGAAAATAAAAAATTACGTTTTTCAAGAGATTTTTGTCCTATTAGAAAACTTCGTGTCTCAATATATTCGAAAAGTTTTATATAATATAATATATGAATATAATGAAATATCTACCGTAGACGAAAATTTAATTTATATTCGAGATGGAAATGATTAGGTTTGATATTTTCAATAAGTATTTAGCCTTAGAAATGGAGCTTTATTTAAATGATATATGCTCCTAATTAGATTAATTTTGTATTTGTATATTTTCAACAGATGGCATATTGCTTTCAATTTATCTATATTTTATGAATAATTCAGTTCAAAAATTCATTGAAAAATACTTTAATAAACCTTAATTCACATTTGAATGGATTTAAATTTTAGTGTTCTTAAGTAAAGAAATAATAGAATTCCCGCGCGCGTAGCACGCGGTATGTTCTAGTAGTATTATAATACTTTAGTGTTGTTCACACAGTGAAATTTAATTTGTACGATCTGCCTGCGTGATGTATGAATTTCTTTCTAATTATCGATGCGTCGAAACAGCGAAAATTTCAGTACAAATCGGGAGAGAGAAACGAAAGCCTCGTGCGTACGGAGCCGACAACCAAATTTCACAGTTGGTGAAATAATTGTTTTAATTTACTTTAATTTACGTCCAACAATTAGTTTAATAACAACAAACCATAATTATTGAGTGATTTTTATCAATAAATTGGATTAAGTGAAAGTGTCTGCCTTCTCAATGACTTTGCCTACTGGGTAGCTTTAATCGCAAAGTATTCCGGCCAAATTGAAGATTAAAAACAAGGAAATTACAGTCCACTCCTAAACATGGTCCTTCGAGCCGGATATTTGTGGTTAAAAACTTTAATAATTGTGAAAAAAGGGCTTTAAACGAAGTGAATTTGAATTTGTAACGGCCGTCGCCATTTCCACAGTGATAAATTTCATCAGTTCCAAATAGTGCAGAAAAATTGTATATGGTTCTGTGAGTGCAAAGGAAACATCTTCTGGAAAAACACTACAAAAAGTTATGCTTCGACAATTGAAAATAGTTAATTTAAACGAAATCAACAAATGACTGTCGCGCCAAATACGCGCGAATTATGAATGACGCATGCGCGGTCAGTGCTAGCCGCAAGAGGGTTTGAGCATTCCTTCCCCTCTCACCACTTCAGACGTCTTGGATTTGAATCTCATGATAAGAACCTCTCTTCATCTAATGACAGTTGTCTCATTCCAATATTGTTTTCTTGTCTACAGCTGAGAAATAAGAATGTGAACTTTATTGTGTCTCTCGACACCACATGCCCTACCGGCATCTTTCGTGTAAAATTCTCTCTCTCTCTCTAGTGTTTACTCTCGCAAACACGTGTACTCGTAAATAAAATTTAATCTGAAATAAATTAACTTAGTATTCACTATCGTGAGTAAGTGTAATATGTAGGTAACTTTCGTTCACTATTGTGAACTAGCCATTGAGAATTATATTTTTCAGTGCAGTGTAAAATTAAATTAGTGAAATTTGTGCACTTTATCGTGGAAAAGTGTAGTTATCAAATACTTTCGTTCACTATCGTGAACTAGTTTTGGAGAGATTATAATTCTCTGTGAATTGTTAAAAGTATCAGAATTGAATTTCCGTAAACATGGATACCTTGATGCAAGAACAAGGTTTTCTTTTCAGTAAGATAAGTAGATCAGTTTCCTCCTCTCAAGAAATTGATGCAGCGGAAGCATCGCTAGCAGTGGCAGAATGACGAAAAAATATACTTCTGGAAAGATGCAAAAAATGCGAGTCAAACGAGATGCGAATTTCAGGTTTTGTATCAACTCTGAAACCTGATAAGTCAAAGTATGTATATTTTACAAAAAATGAATTTTATGAGGCTGAACGAAAATTTTTCAAGGCTCTTGATTTTTTCAATGAAATAATATTCGGTTTATCGCAAGCAAATGTAATCAATTTAACTTCTAATAATACGAGTATTAATGCCTCTAGTTTAAATACAATTTATCATGGATATGGTTTAAAGTTGCCCGATATCGAGCTTCCCCGCTTTTCTGGTGAGTACTTAGAGTGGCCAAATTTTCGAGATTTATATGAATCTGCTATTGATCAAAACCCAAGGTTACCTAAAGTTCAAAAACTTTACTATCTAAAAACAAAACATTCGGGTGAAGCTTTACAAATCATTAAACATATTACAACCTCCGAGGCTAATTACGAGATAGCTTGGGAAGCTCTGAAAATTCGGTATAACAATGAAAGAGCTTTGATAAATTCTTATTTACAATCGTTTCTCTCTCTTCCGAATATTTCGAATGATATTCTAAAGGATTCAAGGACTTTGCGTGATACTTCTAATGAAGCGCTACTAGCTCTTAAAAATTTTGAGTGCCCAACTGATAAATGGGATCACTTGCTAATTTATTTACTAGTGAATAAATTAAATAAGAACTTAGTATGTGATTGGGAAAAATATCTAGCAAATCGCAGTGATTATCCTAAATATTTGGATTTAAAAAAATTCTTAGATCAAAAAATCCGTACTCTCGAAGCTGTAGAAATGTCCAAGAATAATAATTCTCTAAAAAATACGCTTGCTAATAATTCGAATCCTTCCGGTTCCAAAGGTCGAGAGTCTGCACAAATGCCCTGTACCAGTACTTCAGATGATCATACGAATAGATGTATATGTTGTAAAGGTATCATTACCTGAGGCAATGTCCAGTCTTTAAGAAACAACCCGTAGAAAAAAAGAAGGGAATTTTCCAATGAGTATAAATTGTGTTTTAATTGTTTGAAATCTAGTCATCGCAGCCAAAACTGCAAAAGTAGAATTACGTGTTTTCAATGCAAAAAACATCATCACACTTTATTAAACATCCAGCAAGCGTCTTCAGCATCTTCTGTTCAATCTAATTGTGCTACACAAGATAATTCTAATAATCAGACTCCTAGACCTCAAAATATTGCGAATACCCCTAATAGTTCTGATTCGAATAATGCATCATTAAATGCAACTGCTACTAATTCTTCGCTAAGCTTGCGATGTTCACAAAGCGGTACGACCTTGCTAGCTACTGCAAACATTAAAATTCGTGCACACAATGGTCGAGAAGTTATTGTAAGAGCCTTTCTCGATCAAGGGTCTGATGCTACTTTTGTTTCAGAATCTTTGGTAAACTTTTTGTGACCTAAGAGCACTCCTGTAATGACTAAAGTGACTGCGACGGGTAAAGTCTTGATTTGGGTGGCGAAAGCGCGAGCAGATTTCATTATTTCGCCAGTGAACAATGATAAAATTAAATTTTCGATTACTGCCTATACCTTGCCTCGCCTAATGAATTATAGCCCTCCGCAATTCGAAATCAATTCTACATATGATTACCTTCGCGACCTTCATCTAGCAGACCCTGAACCCTTTAGTGGACAAAAAATTGAAATAGTAATTGGAGCCGATTACTATGGCTCGCTTCTGTTACCTGGGTTGTGTCAGGGACCTCCTGGATCTATATCCGCGCAGTCTACGATATTTGGATGGATTCTATCGGGTCCTATTCCAAATAAAAATACGCAGGCAAAGTCGAGTCTCAGAATTAATCATGTTTCAACCTTATCGGAAATTAATTTCGCTCTATAGAGATTCTGGGAATTAGAAGATATTCCGCAGCAATCTATGCTCACCGAAGGAGAGCAGCTGTGCGAAAATCACTTTTCTAACACGCATTGGCGTAACCAAGAAGGACGTTACGTTGTACGCCTTCCTATAAAAGAAGAATCTCTCGATTCTCTTGGAAAATCATTACCTAGAGCCTTATCTGCGCTCTACAGTGTAGAACGACGACTCGCTAAAAATGATAATTTAGCTAAAAAATACGAAGATTTTCTTGACGAGTACGAGACGCTCAGTCATATGCGACGACTCTCAGGTGATAGTAAACAAACTCTATTAAGTTGCCCACCAGTATATTTGCCTCATCATCCGGTAATTCGCGAGTCTAGTAGCACTACTCCCGTTCGAGTAGTTTTTAATGCATCCCGTCCCACTTCTTCTGGGAAGTCATTAAATGATTTACTCATGGTTGGTCCAAAATTACAGAATAAATCAACAGCTGTCATCTCACGATGGCGAAATTACCGTTTCGGAATGACGGCAGATATCAGTAAAATGTTCCGTCAAATTTTAGTAGACCAACAGGATGTAGATTTACAAAGAATAGTTTGTCTCCGTGGACCTTCTAGACAATTAGTGGAATATCAATTGCTGACCGTTACCTATGGAATTACGTCATCCCCCTTTTTGACGAATAGAATCCTAAAACAATTAGGCGAAGATGAAGCTTCTGACTTCCCCGATGTCAGCGTCATTCTTAAGCGCGACTTCTATGTAGACGATGTCTTGTTTGGATAGGATAATTTAGATCAGGCCTTACAACTGCAAAAGAAACTAACGTTGTTATTGAAAAAAGAAGGATTTCCTTTACGTAAATGGTCAGCTAATGATTCTAGATTAACTAAATTAAATGAACCAATGTCTGAGAACAAGGTAGTCAATTTCGGCGAACATGAAGATGAAACAATGAAGGTATTAGGTTTAGGTTGATGTCCAAGCTCTGAATGCTTTTTATTTTCAGTAAATATGCAACCCGTTGAATTTGTTACGAAACGAATAGCTCTTTCTCTTATAGCCAGACTTTTTTATCCTCATGGATGGTTAGCTCTCATCATCATTGTAGTAAAAATGTTCATGCAAGAGCTTTGGCTTCAAAAATTAGATTGGGATGAGATACTTCCTTCAGATTTGCAGGAACGCTGGAATAAATGTTATAGAGTTACCTTTGCTTCAAAATCTAAAAATTCCGCGATGGAACAAACTGAGCGAAAACTTACTATCTGTGCAATTGCATGGATTCGCTGATGCTTCTACCAAAGCCTATGGGGCAGTAGTTTATTCAAGAGTCGTTGACCATGGATAAGCTATTAATTCAACTCTTCTAATAGCCAAGTCAAAAATAGCTCCGATTTTGACTACCAGTATTCCCCGATTAGAGCTGTGTGCAGCCTTACTATTAGCTAAGCTTTTGCAACAAGTTGAGAAAGAAATTAAATTACAATCTAATTCCATGTATTGTTGGTCAGATTCTACTACAGTATTATCGTGGCTAAGTAAACTACCATCCACCTGGCCTACATTTGTAGAAAATAGAGTCTCTTTAATACAGTCAAGTATTCCTGAGGCTAAGTGGAATCACGTTCCTACGGCCTTGAATCCTGCAGATAGTGTCTCTCGAGGTGTTACTGCAGAAGAATTATTAAATCATTCGTTGTGGTGGCATGGACCTCATTTTTGAAGCAGGATTCTGAAAATTGGCCAAATATATCAGCGGAAGATTTAGAAAGAGAAAAGGAAAAATGTCTGTTGACTTACGCAAAAAAGGTCAAGGCAAAATTAAAACAAAACGAAGTTCATCTCAATGTTATTAAAGTTGAGAAGTCTTCCTTCGAAGAACTCTCGGAAAGAGTTTCATCCTGGCCAAAATTAGTTGGAATAACTGCCCTCTGTTGTCGGTTTATCTATCTTCTTATAAATCGCCGGAAAAAATCTAAAGAACAATTTTTAACGTGTAAAGAAATTAATCAAGCGAAGACCTTCTGGTTCAAATTTCTTCAAAACAAAGAATTTTCAATAGAAATAAAGGCTCTTCAGAATAGTAATTCTTGCAATCAAGCTAGTCCTTTAAAAAGGATATGCCCATTTCTTGATACGGATAGACTCTTGAGAGTTAAAGGACGTTTGGAAAACGCACCTATTCACTATGATACCAAGCATCCGATAATATTACGTAAACATCGTCTTACGAATTTAATAATAGAACAGGCGCATCTTAGATCATTACACGGTATTCCACAGCTCACTCTGCATATTTTACGACAACATTTTTGGATACTAAAGGCGCGCGACTCCGTTCGTCATATAATTAGCCAATGTATCACTTGTGCTAGACAAAGAGTAAAAACTCCATCTCAAATTATGGGTGACTTACCCGCTGCTAGAGTGACAAGATCAAGGCCGTTCGAACATAGTGGTCTTGATTACGCAGGACCTATTCTCGTAAGATTAGGTATTGGACGTGGTTATAAATCACATAAAGCTTATATAGCTCTTTTTGTCTGCTTAGCCACAAGAGCTATCCATCTAGAACTAGTGAGCGATTTTACCACGGTTTCCTTTTTAGCTGCATTGAAAAGATTTGTTGCGCGAAGAGGCCTACCTTCAAACCTTTATAGCGATAACGTCACAAATTTTCAGGGTGCAAGTTAAGAATTGAAAATTTCTTTCCGTAAATTACGCGAAGGACGAAAATTTAAGACATTTTTTCATCACCGAAAGCATAACTTGGCATTTTATTCCTCCTTATGCCGCTCATTTCGGTGGATTGTGGGAGGCAGGTGTCAAAAGTGTAAAGCATCACCTTCATAGAGTAGTTGGAAACCACACTCTCACAATCGAAGAAATACTACCCTTCTCTGTCAGATAGAGGCAAGTCTCAATTCAAGGCCCATATCTGCAATTTCAGACGATGTAGAAAGTCTATCTTACTTAACTCCGGGCCATGTTCTTACAGGTTGCCCTTTGCTTTCTGTACCAGAACCGTCAGTCCTTGATTTGACTGAAAACAGACTGTCTTGATGGCAGTTGGTACAGAGATTGAACGATATAATTTGGAAAAGGTGGTGTCTAGAATATTTTTAAAGCGTTCAAAATCGGTATAAATAGCAAAAACAAGAATTAAACATTAAAGGGGGCGATCTAGTACTTATTCGCGATGAAGATAATCCTCCCTATAAGTGGAGTTTAGGCCGAGTCATTGCTTCCCATCCCGGTCAGGACGGTCTAGTAAGAACGGCAGTAGTTAAAATCGCGAAAGGCGTTTATAAAAAACCGCTTGTCAAATTGTGCTTTCTACCGATTAATAAAGTATTCGAACCTAAGGACGTTTAAGAACTAAATGCTCATGGCGGGTTTCAGCGAACTGTAACTATATTTGCTATATAAAATTTGTAATTTCTTTAAAATCCTTTATTCCTTTAGTTGGTCATAATAAAATCGACATATTTGCGATCCATCAGACCTTTGATAAGTCATACACATACAAAAAAAAAATTAATAAAGTTTTGAATAATTGTCAGAGGTTTGATGTGTTTCGTTCTTTTTGGTATAAGAACGAGGGCATTTTTGGTTAGTTTTGGATCTTTTTATTTTTTTGAATAATTATTATATTAATTCATTAATAATAACATTAAAAATAATAAAATAAATAATAAAATGATTAATTTATAATAATTCATTATTAATTTAATTATATTAATAATTATTGCATAATGTTGTATTATTATTGTATTATTATATTATTGTTGTTATTATTGGTATTAGTGATCTTATTATTACGAATAATAGACTGGTGACTTGTATGGAATATATAGTCCGTAAATTCGCTTTAAATAATCGGTTTTTCCTGAAAAGGCTTGAATTCGGAAATTATTTATACTGAAGAACAATAGAAATATTAAAAATGAATTATTTATGTTTTATAAGTACATCTAAGTTAAACATGATATATATCGAGATTATTTTTTATTTTCTTTAGAGAAAAAAACTTGCCTTGAATAAATAATTCTACTGAAACAAAAATTAATAAATATACTGCATAAGCTTTCTTACAAATTTACTGCTGATCATTAATAACAAAACCGTTTAAATCCATTCACAATTGCGACCTGTAGACTATTTTGAATTGTAAATTCCCGAGCCAGCGCACTGTGCAGCGGAAAAAGTAAACCCCAAAGGTTTTATTCTTACTCCGGACTTTGCCTGCGCCTGGCGGGCACTTCGCGATTTTCCTAGGCAAAATAATATAAATATTTTGTACCTTAGGAAGTAAAATATGTTCCTGAAGATCGATACTGATCTGAAATCGATACTTTATTTTTATTCAATTTAAAATAATCATTCTGGGTTCTCTGCTCTCAATATTTGAACATTGTATTTCAATTAAATGTAAAACTGAGGACTGAAGACCTTAAACTTATGTAATAATACATGCGAATTTCATTTGAATGAAGGATTTTCATCCATTTTATTTCAATGTCTGAAAAAAGTATAATTTTCCATAAGTCGAATTTTTGACACCAACTCAAGCTTTGATGCTTTTTTAAACGTCTTCATAATATATCTTAATTTTTATTCCATCTCAGTAATAGCTGATTTTGCTCTTTGAATCATTCTCTACAATTTCACTTGTTACATTCTGTTAAAAATAATTTTTTTATTCAACAAATTCTAAAGCAATTATTTTAATCAGAATTCATCAAGTATTACTGTAGAGAATATTTCACAGAACAAAATCATCCATTATTTATTAAGAGTGAACGAAACTTTTATTTATTGAATAGAGTTGTTATGTGATTTAAAACAATAGAATTTTTCAATAATATATTATCTGCTCTTGAGATTGGCGAATAAGAAGTGTGGTATAAATACATTTTTTCTCACCAACGTTTTTTTCATCTACGTAGGTACATAAGTATTCAGGTAAATCATGTAAAAATTAACGGAATTAAAAAAAAAAGTTGTATATTGGGAATCAATTCACATAATTTAATTCTCTTTGCAGCTCTAAAAAGAGATTTTTCTCAAAAAGGCCAACTTTGATTTTTTTTATTGATTTTCTGTTAGATTCATAGTGATATGAGGGAAATATTATGATTATTCATGTTTTGTGCTATAGTTAAATATTAAAATTTTCCATTTTTCTCTACTGCTAGAAATGAACAGAAAAATCCTTCATATTTAATTTAATGAAGTAACTGAAATTCATGAAATTGAGTTGATGAAAACGAAATTCAGTAACTTTTAAAGTAAATTTACTAAATTTTTTACAAAATTCAGAAACGTTATTCGAAAATTAAGATGGTTCGCAAAATAACTGAATGGTAACACAATAATATACGTTATCGTGATTGAACGCAGTGCACAGAGACTATCTGCGCACTCCTTAGTGTGCACTGTTTGTACGGTGTATGTATCCGCAAAAAATGAGGAATGAGTGAAATAAGTTTGGTTAATTAATTTTAATATGTGTATATAAAGTGTGAAATTTTTGGAATGACTTTTTGTAATATTCCGAAAAATTAAAAATCATTCTTTCAAATGACTTTCTGTAAATTTCTGTAAATTTTACTTCTGAAATGGAACCTTCAAAATTTGGGAGTTTTCCGCATTATTATTTACAAGGTATTCAAATTTTTTTCTTGCAATAATTCTTTTATTTTTTATTTTCATTGCATAACTTCAATGCATACATAAAGCCTGCAGTTTTTTCATATTTTTAATTTTATAGTTATTTTAAAGGTTTGTTTTGAACATAATTTTCTCATTGCATGATTCTTTACAATATTTTTTTATTCAGTCATTTTTCATTATTTGCATCATCCGTCTGTTATAGTTTTTTTATGCTACAGTATCTGATTTGGGAAAAATACGTGTCAACGAACTGCTTCGAAGGAATTCACAGCATATATGGTGACTCGTAAATTCTTGTTACTGTAAGCCCTCGTCGTAGTCCCTCTGGTTAATCCCCTAGGAAAATTAAAAGTTTACAACTGAAGTCATGTCCAACAACCTTATGTATTTTACAGATTACTTGATCGTGTGATAGGAGTGGTCACTGTGTTTAGAAATGCATTTCGTAAAGGCGTGGGAAGCTACAGCGGAAGGTTATGATTATTTCGGAAATATTTTACCGCCTTAGGTGGCCACGCCAATCTCTGTAGGATATTCATTATGATAAGTGGTACCCGCGAGCAGGCTGATCATCCGAATTTTAACTCTTTATCTCCGTCGGATATGAACTTGCGTATTTGAAAGTGATAATAAGAGTAACCACCGCCTATTTGTCTTATGTGATGATTTAAAATGCCAATTCTATTCCTAATTTTATTACACAATACGCATGTTCATATTAATAACTAGTGGATAGGTAGGGATTGTTCTATCCCAAGATTGCATTATTCTTAGAAATGATGTCAATTTTCTAAAAATAAGAGGAGGGAAAATATTATAAAAGCAAGAAACTTCTTTTCTTTCACCAATCTGTAGTTGGATGTTAAGAAGTGTGGAACGGTGGCACGATCTGAAAATCCGTATAGATCTATTTCTGAAAAATATTCAAGAATTCAAAGAACTGATTCTTCTACAATCAGATATTCGGAAGCTTAAAAGGAAATTAAAAACTGTGAAACTTGAAGATAACAAGCAGTGAAAAAATATAGATTTCTTCAAATTTAACAAAACCGCCCTCAATGAAGACTTTCTTTCATTAATTAAGCTGACAGATCTAGAAATTAACAAAAAATACGAAATTACAGATATCAAGAAAGCTAAAAAAAAATATGGGATGAGAACGTTTGCAATCATGGAAAATTTATTTTCCGTTTTTCTACCTCAAATAATCGCTAAACTGTTCGAAGAGGATGAAAACTGGTTCATGAACACTAAGAAAGCTTGTGAAGATCAACATCTTGGCATGGTGAATTTGGAGTTGAAAGTGCAATTCCATTGAATTTGTGAAAAAGTATGTAAAGTGTACAGTTTTCTACTTATTGCTCAGTGTCTGAAAACCCTCAGTGTCATCAACATCATCATGTCTTATACTCCTCGAAATTAAATGTTACACACAACTACATAAAATCTGAATTCATCATTCACAAAGCAAATTATCGTGGGTGCTGAATTTAAAAAAGATGGAAGGTTTTGCATCATCGGTTAAACTTTTAGCTAGTCATCCTCGTGCAAGCATAACCTTGATACTTGACGAGTGAACATTGTTCAAAAGTTATTTCAACATCATTTCAATGTACTTTGATGCTCATGAGAAGCAACAATGCATCGACTGTGGAAATTTCAGTATACACATGACTATATCTTATGGAGATTACGTAGTGGCTTTGGAGCAAATTCATGAAACTGAAGTTGAAACCAGAAAATATTACCCATTTATACTACAAGAAACAACGTTTGCTGTTCTCCAGGAAGTCACTCCTTGCATCAACCGGTATCTTCTAGAACAGAGTGTTATGCCGTTCCAATGTACAAAGGATGCTATCATTAAAACCATTGCTGAAGGTGTTTGGTGTATTGTGAAATCACCTCGTGTGAAAAGTGTCAAATCTTATATACAAAAAAATTATGTTATTTTGAAGAATAAGGCAATGAAAAAACTGGTATTTACTAATCTCATGCGATTTCAAAGTCTGTTTCTTGAAATGATTAATTTTCACAATCAGAATGCGTGTAAAGAAGTGATTGAGAATTTAGCAGAACTCAGATGTGTGAATGGTACCTTTATACATTGAAAATTTTATGTATTTTGTCAGTAAGAAAATCTGAATAAAAACATATAATTTAAAATCAAATTGACCTTTTTTTCATTTACTAGATTATGGGTAGGTAGATGTGTAAGTAAAAATATGTTTGAAAATAATCAACTTTATTCAGAAAAACTTATTATTAATACAAAAGATACTAATAAACTAAACTTTTTTATCCAACTATTGTGAGAATCATCAAAACCTATAGCCATTTTACGAACAGCTTATTTTCACGTTGTTTCAGTACCTTTTACACAAGATAAATGTCTGGATTTCTAACTCTGCCAAGTTCTTGTTCATAAAAACTACCTGAAATAGCTTTATCTTGATAATCTTTGAGCATATACGTCACTGGTTCAGTATTCTTCACATGACTTATGGTAAATATTTCAGTTGTCCAATTCGGTGTATATCCTTTCTCAAAAACATGCTTAAATTTACTTATACGTACTTTATTTCCAAATTTAAATTTAGCTTCCTTAACTGCTTGTTTCACACTGAAATTTTTGTATGCATCAAACAACAATTTTTTCTCATTTTGCTTATTAACATCTTTTGATAAATCTCAAGATTTCTGAAGAAATCAGCAAATCAAGCTCTTTTGGTTGAATTCTAATAGTCTAGTGTTTGGTATCGTTGTAGGACAAAATTAACTCGTTCAAAATAACTATCCACTTATAATTACCCTGCAAGCTGAATTGCATCCACATTTTATTTTTTTATGTACAATTAAATCGCTTGCAAATTGATGCTTTTAAATTACTAAATGTCGAGTACAAATTTATTGTATATCGCTTCATAAGATTTTCAAAATGTGAGTTGTAAAATTCTTTACCTCTATCAACATGTAAATATTTTGGTACACGCCCTTTATCAAGTACAGATTCCATGGCTGCAGCTACATCTTCGCCCTTCTTGGATTTAACGGAAACGGCGCAAGAAAATTTCGAAAATATGTCAATTACAGTTAAGATGTACTTGTATCCTTTGTTTTCTCTCGCGTGTGGCTGAATTTCAACAAGATCAGCTTGCCATGTCTCATCAATGCCACGCATGTCAAAATGCCGACGTTGATAATTTCCTCTAGCTGTCTTATGCACCTCCTTTTCCAACTGCTGCTTCTCAACGTCCATTTTTGAGTGCATTCAGTGTAGTGTTTACTTGACTAATGAGCTCTGAGTTTCGATACACCAGTGTTTGAATTGATTCAACATCAATTTTCACATTTTTAAAACGTTTATCTGTGAAATTTTCTAAAGTCTCAATCATTATATTATTGTTGACTACTTCAGTTCGCAAGGAAGCTATAACATCGTAGATAGTCTGAAGTTCACGCTGTATCATATGTTGCATCATATTCAGATTAACGGCATCATTCTGCTCTTGAGCATCAGCCACTTTACACAACCTTTTATTATTCATATCATAATCTCCTTCAGATGTGACTTTAAAGCCAAATCCAGGAGGACCACGACTTGTACTCTCTGTTCGCTTAGTATGACGTCCGAATACATCGATGCTCATCCTGTGAATAATGAAAATCTTGACAAAACACTCATAATATATAATTCCAGCTTCTCATAGTTCTTCAATAATTGATTAAATTCATTTTTGTGACTAGGATTTCCAGCTGCTTGAGATGCTAGCAGTAAACGTAATCTATCCACTAATTCATTTGGATCATCCCAGTAAATGTAGTCTTATTTATTATCCTCTGTGCTAATCATCTATTTTGGAATTGAACCCTTACCTGATGAAAAACGCTTCTTATTTTGTTTATTATTTTTTGAGGTTGATGATACATTTATTGCTTTAGCTATGAAATTATGAAACGTCGAAGTTCTAATATCACAAAGTGCCCCATCAACTTTATAAAAAATTTTATGTGCATTTGTTGAAATTATGATTTTTTTATAATTTTCAGAGTCATCTAAGCTTATCGAATTCTCTGTTGGATCCTTTTCAAACAAAAGTTCCAACAAGCCTTTAGTTGTTGGATACTTGCTTTCACCCACAATGATATTATTCGGTTCAAAACTGATTGGTGAATCACCAATCATTAATCTATTGTTAGTTAATTTTCGTATACCAAATGTAACATCTAGATCCTTTTTTCTTCAGAAAAAAAACTTAGGGTAAATGGTGTTGCATGTAATTTCGTATTTTTACCTGTTCGTATTAGTAAAACAGAAATATTACCCTCGATGGGCAGAAACTGTCTTTTCTTCTCTTAAAAGTTGTCACCACCGTCTTGAAAATTGGAAGCCACTAGCTTTGATCGCTGAAGTGAAGTTAGCTGATGGTTAGTGTAACAGGCAAATCGGATAAGTGCGGCTTCATAAAGGCTGACTTGCCGAATTATTAGAGCTGCCAAAAGTTCCTTACAAGCGTGGGTAAAATCAGAAAATTACCGAGACGTCGGGTAAAGTTTACCGGGAAGGGTACAACTTTGCACGGAGCAACTGTGCACGAGCCCATCTGTGCACGTCGGTGGCCACTGGTACAACTGTGCACGTTATTGGCCACAGGCACAACTGTACACAGACCATCTTTGCACGTCTAAATTTCGACGAGCACAGTTGGGAGGCTTGAATCTGTGCATGTTAACCGTTTCAAGGGTACCATCTCTGCACGTCGACATTTCGACGTGCACAGTTGGGAGTGTCCCGACTGTGCACGTGTCAAATAATACGATTCGATTTTAAAGTTGCAGGTTCACGTGCACAGATTGGATACTCCCAACTGTGAACATGCACAGATGAGAGACTCCCAACTGTGCACGTCCAAATTGGCGAGAGGTACAACTGTGGACGGAGAAACTCTGCACTTGGCCAACTTTGCACGTCGAGGGCCGGTGGTACAACTGTGCACGCTGTGGGCCGCTGTCACAACTGTGCACGTGCACAGATGGGATACTCCTAACTGTGCACTGGCACAGAAGGGAGACTCCCAACTGTGCACGTCAAACTTTAGACGTGCACAAATGGTACCTTAGCAACAGTTCACGTGCACAGATGGGAGACTCCCAACTGTGCACGTGCTCAGATAGGAGACTCCCAACTGTGCACTTCTCCATTGATACGTTTGGGTTGTCAACTGACAAGTCCACATGCATGGATGGGATACTCCCAGCTGTGCACGTGCACAGATGGGAGACTCTCAACTGTACACGTGCAAAGATGGGAGACTCCCAACTGTGCACGCATCAATTAGTAGGATTAGACATTTTTGTAAGTCCACGTACCCAGATGGTACCCTCCAAAATGTGCACGTATCAATTAATAAGATAACATGCTCAACTTACAAGTCCGCGTGCACATATAGGAGACTCACAACTGTGCGCATATCAATTGATAGGATCTGACTTTCGATTCAAATGCCTACGTACACAGATGGTACCCTCCTAACCGTGCACGTTTTCATTAATGGGATCAGGTTTTAAACTTTGTCCACGTGTACAGACGGCACCCTCCCAACTGTGCACGTCTCAATTGATACGATCAGATTTTGAACTTACAAGTCCACGTGTACAGGTGGTACCCTCGAAACTGTGTATATCTCAATTAATAAGATAAGATGCACAACTTGCAAGTTCGCGTGCACATATGCGGGAGACTCTTAACTGTTCGCGTATCAGTTAATAGAATTAGACTCTTTATTTAAAAATGCACATACATACATAAATACATACAGATGGTACCGTCCCAACTGTACACGTCACAATTAATACATAATATAATATGTATGCAATTAAACACAGATGCTGGATCGTTTTGAATGTGGATCGTAATCAAGAACTTCCGAATTATAGATGATCGACAGTCGCCACTCTCTTTCTGATTCGATCAACTAGACTAAAGGGAATCGGAACCCCACCTTAGCCTCCTGTCATCATTTAATAAAATGCATGAAAAAAACGTGAAAATTTAATTTATCGATAATAGAACATCAATATTTTTCCAAACAGTGAAAGCCATTGTATGCAAAAAAATAATATGGAAATCAACAAACGTGGGCGTTTTTTGTAATTGTCACCATGCCCCACACGGACACCATACCTCACTCTCCCCTATTTTACGTTTGATCATGTGAACAAAGAAGTACGAATTTTAAAATGAGTATTCTGAAAATACAACTGTCAACAGAAACATTTAATACGAAACAAATTAATTATTATTTATTCTTATTTATCATTTTTATGAACATATTATGTGCACAATCCATACATACTATAGTTTGCATCGCAGAATGTTTCCGTGAGCACCGGAGCTTATGTTGAGCAGTGGACGTAGTGGATCCGGATTATCTTACCTGTATTTCTGTATCATATTGTTCATTTTGTTATTGATTATGATATTCATAACAAATGGTTATCTGTTATATAAAATGTATTACATTTCATATGTATATGACGCCTTCTGTATGATATGAATGCCAGATTTTTGCTACAAATTTCCTATGTCATGTCAAAAGTTGAAGTCAAGGTGCAAAATTCTTGAAATTGTTGCACTTTTTTCAAATTCTCACGTGGTCTGTATTCTCTTCAAAAGGTTGAAATAGTATATTGAGCAACGAATGCGGGAAGCTGGCGATTGCTTGAGAGTGCGCACACCTGCACGAGTGGCAATCAGTGGCTCCACACAAGTTACTCGTACTATTTTTGGTTTTGAATGCGTAACAAGGGGTCGTTGGAGCGTGGAGCGGTGGGTTTGGGGGCAGAGCTCCCGATAGAAGAAAAAATCCACTGATTTATAGGTTATGTAGTTATCAAAAATAAAAGAGACTTGGGATTCCCCAGTGATGCTAAGAGACCGCGACTTTTTCAACTGCGCATTTACCGAAAAGCGCGGGTCTACTTAAAATAAAAAAGTATAAGCTTGTAATATTACATTGATAATAGATTATTTAAAGAAATTAGCTATTTCTTAGATTTAATTTCATTGATTTTCTGGAAGTGAGAATATAACAAAATAATAAAATGAAAATTGAAATATTTGGAACACGTTGGCCTGAATTTTTGCTTCCAGGTAAGAAGTGAGTAAAAAGTTTATAGTACTCAATTTAAAAAAAAATGAAAAACCTTAAAGATTGCCTCTACTGAATTCCCTAGAGACTAACAGCTTATGAGAAAATAATTTTTTACTTACGGGTGGCGTGTTTTCGGTGAAGCCTACAGTTCAATGAATTTGCATTGTTATGCAAAATATTCCGATTCAATTTTTCTTGCAAAATTGTTAAAGTGGAAGATTGAATGTATTGAAAAAACATTCTTGAGAATTCAGAATGCAAGAATGACGACCTGGGGAGACGGGATTTTTTTAAACAATACAATTTTTTGCCACGAAAAATTCTTTGAAGAATCAACTTTGTGAATCAACTCGGGGATAGTTGTTCATTGAGAAAAACTACTTTCGAAATGATTGGCATCCGAAAATAGTAAGGATTTTTTTTTTAATTAATAGCGTAAGTGACAAATTTCGGAAATGGCTTAAACTAATCTCTTTTAACCAACTCATGTTTCTGTAGAAGATTTTTCTTTTTATTTATATCCACTTTGATATAGTAATTGGTGAAAATCCATGTTTGTTGAAGAAAAGATTACTTCTATTAGAACGTGGACTTTGAAGTTGAAAATATGATCGCAGTAACTGAGGCATACACAGCTGGGAGGATACAACCTGTGCATGTGGACTTATATAATAGGTTAGGCGTATTTGCATTACTCGAGACGTGCACAGTTAAGAGAATACCATCTGTGCAAGTGAATTTTAAATGAAAAGTCTAATCTCATAATTCGAGATGTGTATAGTTGGAAGAATACCATCTGTGCATGTGGACTTTTGAATGAAAAAATCTAATTGTACTAATTGTATTAAATAAGACGTTTACATTTGAGAAAGTACCATCTGTGCACGTGAATTTATAGGTAAATAATGATTGCATTAATCGAGACGTGCACGGTTGGAAGGGTACCATTGTGCACGTGGACTTTCAAATGAAGATTCTCATCGTAATAATTGGGATTGGCGCAGATGGGAGGGTGCCATATGTGCACGTGAACTTTGATTCAAAAAAATATAGTATCAATCGAGGCGCGCACAGTTGGGAAGGTACCATTTGCGAACGTGCACTTTTGGACGACAAATGATTTTATTAATCGAAACGTGCACATTTGGAAGGGTACCATCCATACACATTTTAAGTGAAATTGATGATTTTAATACTTCTAAGTGAAAAATCTGATTGCATCAATTCAATCGTACAATTTCGGGAGTCTTTCATCTGTGCACGTGGACTTGTAAGTCAATAATATGATCGTATCAATTGAGACATGCACAGTTGGGATTCTCCAATATTTGCACGTGTACAGTTGGGAGTCTCCCATCTGTACACGTGCATAGTTGAGAGTATCCCATCCATGCACGTGGACTTGTCAGTTGAAAATCTCATAGTATTAATTTAACGTGCACAGTTGAGAGTCTCCCATCTGTGCACGTGGACTTGTGTCTTGATAACCCGAACGTATCAATGGAGAAGTGCACAGTTGGAAGTATCCTATCTGTGCACGTGCGCAGTTGGTAGTCGCCCATCTGTGCACGTGAACTTTTGCTGAGGTACCATCTGTGCACGTCTAAATTTCGACCACCGACCCTCGACGTGCGCAGTTGGGCAACTTCTCAGTTGTTCCGTGCACAATTGTACCCCTCGCATATTGAGACGTGTACAGTTTGGAGTCTCCCATCTGTGCACGTGCACAGTTGGGAGTGCCCCATCTGTGTACGCCAAATTTGAGACGTGCACAGACGTCCTGGTGTACAGTTTACCTGTGACCAACAACGTGCACAGTTGTACCAGTGGCCACTGACGTGCACAGTTGCTCCGTGCACAGTTGTCCGCCGCCCAAGTTTACTTACATGGGGTAATTTCTGTTGCAGGTAATCTTCACCCAAGAATCAGGGTAAAGATTACTCTTAGTTTTTTCTGTGTTTTTTCTAACATTTCAAGATAATTTTTCACAGTACTATTCTATGGAATGGTACCCATAGTTTCTTCAGAAACTTCTGATGTTTTTGAATCTGTATCCACAGCTGATTTAAATGAAGTTTCAGCATAATCTTCCAGCTGCGAATCTTCTTCAGATTCACTCTTGACTTCATTTTTGACTTTATTCTTGACTTCATCTTCAACTGGATCAATTCTTTCAACAGTTTCAAAACCATTGACTATTTTTTCAAGCGGTGTAATGATTGGCCTAAAGGTATCATGTAACGTCTGCTCAAATGTTTCTTTACCCAACTTTAGTAATCTACGCTTTCGCCGAATCGATTCACTAGCTTTAGCAATTTTATGCAAAATACTTTTTTCATTATGAAAGCCCTCTTCACGTATAGACGTGGTAATGCCACAGTGTTCAAAGTGCGGTTGTCTCTATATAACCATTACATACATATTGTTTTTCCAGATTAACAAAACAGTCAAAAACTTTTCTATATCTACCTTGATTTAGATTTCTGTCCTTATCAATTACAACAAATCCATGCTTATCATCATACCAGCAAGCTAAGCTCATTTGTTCAAATTACGAATAAGGCATGTCAGTATTAACATGATCATCATATATATGCTTTAGATTCATCTCATCTTGTTTAAACAGTACAAGCAAATTAACATTATCACGTATAAGATGTTTAGGAATACAAGCATATGTCTGGCTCAGATAGAAACAGTCTACATCCTTGTGCCTCCCCAATGAAAAAAATGCTTTTATATTATCTTGCTTTTCACATGCTACATCATCAAATACAAAAACTGAATTTGAATTAGCTTCACTTGGTATTACAATCTAATCGTGCTCATTGAAAGGATAGTACTTAACGCCATCTACTGAGTGAAGAACTTTTTCTAAAAACTTATATTTTGGTTGATTTAAAGAATTAGAGTAAACATAAACATTTTCAAACAAAGGATTTGTCTTTCCACAGTTAGAAGGTCCACGAAATATTGCTCGTACACTGTTTAGAAATAAATGTCCATGCCGTTTTTCTTTTTTCCCATTTTGAACATGAGAATCGAAGTTATCAATGGGTAGTTTTATAGGTTGTGTTTAAAATTGCATCTTGACTATGACTGAATGAAAAAACTATAAATGTCAGGTTTATATAGGTTCACTCTTTAGTCTGAAAGTATCTCTCAAACAGATATGATCGTTCACGGAGACAAACCTAGAGTCAGTCGTAAGCGAATCTCGAAAGAGGCAAGACGTGGCAGCGGACTGTTGAATAACATCATCAACAGACTTCCAGTAGAGTTACATCTTCCTGGATACCAGTATTGTGGACCAGGCACGAAATTAGCAAAACGACTTGCGCGAGGTGATCCAGGAATCAATTCTCTTGACGCTGCTTGTAAGGAGCACGATATCGCTTATTCGCAAAATAGAGCAAACGTTGAGGCAAGAAACGTAGCTGATAGAGTATTAGCTGAAAAAGCTTGGAAACGTGTATTATATAGAGAGTCAGATATAGGTAAAAAGGCAGCTGCTTGAGGGATAACTAACGCAATGAAAATCAAATCAAAATTTGGTATGGGTCTTAAAAATAAAAGGTCTGCTACCACACTCAAAAAAATCGTTACAGCAGCTAAAAAATCAATGATACCAAGTAATGATGGACAAACTGTTATTAAATCTGCTCTCAAAGGTGCGCGTGCAGCTGTAAAAAAGCTGGTGGAAAAAAAAGTGTAAAGAAACCTCGTATTTTACCAGTTCCAAAGAAATTGGGTGGTTTTATACTCTTGCATTTTACCAGTTCCAATGAAATTGGGTGGTTTTCTACACTTTCTTAGACCCATCTTTGCTGGTCTAAGTGCTACTGGAGCACTAGCTGGTAGAGCTGCGGGAATAGCTAAAGCTATCAATGATTCAAATGCTGCAAAACGACAGCTTGAAGAGAGCAAACGTCATAAAGGAGCAATGGAAGCCATTGCTGTGGGGTAAGGTCTTTATTTGAAACCGTATAAAGAAGGATTGGGATTTTATCTAAAACAATATACTCAAGGAGCAGAACTTAAGTCTAATCTTTAAAAATTACAAATTTTCGAGTTGTTTTTATGCGAAATGGATTACCAGAGGGTGGGCCACGTAAATGTGAAAGTGCTATTGTTAACCTTGATGATAAAAACAATTTAGGGACGCAGTGGGTTGCGTATAAAAAGACTAACAATAAAATAATTTATTTTGATAGCTTTGGTAATCTCCGGCCACCTTTGGATCTCTTTAAGTATCAAGGTGTTGGTAGTGTAAAATATAATCATGAAAGGTATCAAAATTATGTTACATTTGTTTGTGGGCATTTATGTCTGAAATTTTTATGTAATCAGTTGAATACTAAAAGCATGTATAATCTATATAAATGCAGAGACTAATGATTTCAAGTCATTCAAACGCAAGCCGTCATCATGGATGATTCATTGACACTAACATTATCGGGATTTACTTCCATCCTAGAAAGTCAGTATTTTTTTCCAATTGAGTTATCTCCATATAAAAATTACGCTCTTGGATGATAAAAAATTACTCTCTTTATTTGGATGATGAAATAATTGAAATACCTACAGGAAGTTATTAAATAAGTGACATAAAGCGCTATATACAGAATGTTTTAGTAAGAAAGGGTATTGAAATTCATATTAAACCAAACAATAATACTTTAAAAAGTAAAATTTATTGCAGTCACGACATAATTTTTCAACCTAAAGATTCTATCGGTCATATGCTGGGGTTTTCTCCACGCAGACTAGAAGCTAAAAAAGTTTATGAATCTGATCAACCAGTATCAATCACAAAAGTGAATTCTTTGAGAATTGAGTGTAGCATAACTACAGGTGCATACCTTAATGGTCAGAAAGTACATACCATTCATGAATTTTTTCCTGCGGTGCCACCTGGATATAAGATAGTGGGAAGTACCATCTCATGTCATTTACTTACCAGTCGCCGTGCAGACAATAGATCATATAACGCTCCGTATAGTTGATTAAGACGGACGTTTGGTTAATTTTCGTGGAGAAATTATAACAATCAGACTACACATCAAGTCTTTACGATAATGGGTATTGTTTTCAATAAAAAGGTTGGCTTCAGCTATAATACTTTATTACCAGTCCGCAAGCGCATCAGTCGAAAACAAGCTGCCAAAGGGTTAACACCGCAAAACGTGCTGCTGCTGACAAGGGCGGGCCTTAAGGTTACACCACTCGCGAAAAGAAGAGAATAAAAGATTCAAGATTTTTTGTGCTTCCCTCTGTATTTTTGTGTATCGACGTTTAATTATTTGTCATGGAAGAGGAAATTTTAAACATTGAAACTCCCATAATTTTTTATGAATCTATCGCTCATTATGAAGTACATGCACATCAGCCATATGCCTTATCAACCTTCAATAATAGTGACGAAATTCGAATTTCTGTGTAAAATCAAGATCATTGTCTTCTACCTAGCAAGAGCTCACTTCACGTGCAGGGAAGATTGGTAAAGACTAATGTAACTTCAGTGGACAATACAGTTTTAGTTTGTAACGCCATCTTTCATTTGTTTGAAGAAGCAAGATATGAAATCAATGCTATTCAAATTGATAGAAATAAAAATTTTGGTCTCACTAGCCTTATGAAAAATTATATATCTTTAAATCCTGGACAATCACATTACGTAGAGAATACTGGTTGGCTTGAAGTAAATAATGATGCAAAATCATTAACTAATGCTATTGGTTATTTTGATATATCTATACCTCTTAGCATGATATTTGGTTTTGCTGAAGATTATCACAAAATCATTGTTAATGCGAAACATGAACTTATTTTGACAAGATCAAAAAGTGATGCAAATTCCATCTTGCAAACAGCTCCCAATGAGCTGTATAAAATTGAAATTAATAAAATAGAATGGTTTTTACCAAGCGTTAGATTGTCAGATTCGCGTAAATTTCAGTTGCTAAAATATATTGAGAACGATCTATCTATTCCAATAAGTTTTCGTACTTGGGAATTGTATGAATATCCTATACTTCCAAAGACATCAAACCATGTTTGAATTGTAAAAACATCAACACAATTGGAAAAACCGAGATTTCTTGTACTAGGTTTTCAAACAACCAGAAAAAGCAATACTAATAAAAACTGTAGCCAGTTTGATCATTGCAACGTAACTAATGTGAAACTATTTTTGAATAATCAGAGTTATCCTCATGGTAATTTCAATCTCAATATTAGCAAAAATCAGTATGCTCTACTTTATGAAATGTATACAAACTTTCAAGCTAATTACTGTGGTAAAGAACCACAACCATTGTTGTCGAAAGGAGAATTTATAGAGTATGCGCCTCTAGTTTTTATTGATTGTTCGAAACAAAATCAATAATTGAAATATGGACCTGTTGACGTTCGTTTGGTATTTGAAAGTAGTGAAAATTTTTCCGCTTAAACATCAGCATATTGCCTCATCTTACATGATCGTGTATTTGAATATAAATCAATAAGTGGTGCGGTGAAAAACTTGATATGAAACTATTGTAAGCAAATTGAATCAGTTTAGTTGCTTAAGAAATGGAATACGTGGTGGATGTGCAAGGCTTTAGGTGTCCAGTTAATGAATTCATATTGAAAGAATTAGCTATAGTTTTAATCAATGATGATATGGAACCTTTTTCTGTTTTGTTTCAACCTCCTTGCGAATGGAGCTGCATCCCATCAAACTATAGGTGTATGAATCGATGGTTGGAATATAATTTTCATGTCCTACCTGGAATACTGGCGATGTACCTTATACGTTTGTGAGAGAAATCTTGGAAACTATTTTCAAAGATGCTAGTAAAATTTATGTGAAAGGCTTGAAAAAGAAAAAATTGTTTAAAAAGTTTGTTACCCAGAAATCAACGCAAATTTTTGACATGCATGATATGGAATGTCCTTCATTGAAAATATTATGCGATGAGACATCTACTAATGTATTCCACGTCATTCAAGCACAACGAAATTTGACTGTGCACTTCAAAATGTTACTTTACTGGAAAATTGGTTATCTCGAGATAATTAAGAATCATACAGGGTGACAAAAAATAAGTGTATACAAACTTTCACACACGATTCAAAAAACACAATTACTTCACACCCATTGTATGAATTTTTTTCTTATTCTATGAATATGTGGTACATGAAATTTTGTTGTTTTAATGTGTCAGGTTTATTTTAATTGCTTACTCCACCATGTCAAATGATCGTATAGCGATTATAGCATTGCATCAGTTGAGCAAACGCAATTGTGAAATCGCACGGGAGCTCGGCATTGCTCGTTCACTAGTTTGTCGTGCAGTAAAACGGTTTAAAGAGCTTGGCCATGAAGGTGACCGTCCAGGAAGAGGAAGAAAACATACCGTCAACACTTCCAGAACCCGTCACATCATCATAAAACGAGTAATGCGTAATTCCAATATTTCTATGAGAAAAGTAGCTCGCGAGACGGGTATTAATCGTGAGTCGGTGCGTCTCATAGCAAAAAATGAACTTGGACTCCATCCTTACAAGCTGCGAAAAGGCCAGCTCCTGACCGATGAAAACAAGCTTGTACGGCTTCAAAGATGTCGCTTGCTTTTGCGCCGAGCCGCAGGTCTGCGCTGTGAAAAAATTGTCTTCTCAGATGAGAAGCTCTTTCCTGTTGAGCAAGTGCACAACCGACAAAACGATAGGAATTGGTCCACAGAAGCTCCTGGACTATCATCTGTCATAGGACATCGACAAAATCCTGTACCTGTTATGGTGTGGGGTGGGATATGCGCCAGTGGCAAGACACCCCTGATTTTTGTCGAAAAAGGAGTCAAAATCAGCAAAGATGTCTATTGCAAAGATATTCTGGAGGATGTAGTACTTCCTTGGGCCCAACAGCACTTTGGCGATGAAGAATGAACGTTTCAACAAGACTCGGCTCCAGCTCACAGGCAAAAAAGACCCAAGATTGGTGCAAGGCTCATTTTCCAAATTTCATCACACCTCAAGAATGGCCACCGTACTCACCGGATCTCAATCCCATGGACTATTAGACCGTTTCATTTTTCACAAAATTGAGAAATCTTGCGGGGCCGTTTTTTAATTCGGTGCTCCCTTGGAAATGATTAATTTTGAGACCAAGATCAGCTCGATCGGACAATATTTAGGGGTCGCGCAGCGCATTTGAATTTCCGCACTTAGACTCCTTCGCTGAGGGTACGAATAAAATACTGTATCTCATCACCTGACGGCGTTACAAGAAAATTTATTGAACAAAAATTCTCACAAATAGCTTATTTAACTATCTTAACATGGTTTTGATTTAATATTGAGTACTTTGCACAACTTTTTTGCCTACCTTCAAGGGGTAAAAAATTGATATTTACTTGATAACAGGCAGGGCTTATTGTTCAGACAAGTAAGTAGTTTTT
>CAKNXH010057621.1:13027-56480 GCA_932178445.1 Andricus quercusramuli | reverse complement strand
ATTCAGTCAGATCTTTGGGCTTGGGAGAAACCTGAATGTTGATGTTTCTCCGGGTCCTGAAGCATCGTTCTTCCTCTATTGGATGCCTGTTCGCGGTTGGTCTCAGTGTCGCTTCTCTTTCTCTGTTGCCGGCTTGTTCTGGATGCGGTTGAGTAGGCACTCCGCTTATATATCCCCTTTTCGTAAGGTTCTCGGCATGGTTTCGCAGACGTTGTTGCGAAAAGTCTGAGAGCTCTGGGTGTTTCTCGCACCACAGAGCATGCAGTCGTGCCATGTAACCTTCTCATTCAGGGACCATACTGGCATCGTAGCACTCCAGCAGGCTGTCATTGAGTTGATCCGTCCACTTAAAAGTAACAAGATTCCGCCGGTCAATCGCATTGACTCCGTCTTGATTGGCTCCCCTACTACAACTATGTTTGGTGTTGTCATTGTTGTTCCCACGAGCAGCTAAGGAAAGGGTTCGTCCATCCTTGTAGAGCCCCGCATGCAAGGATAAGGCTGTATACTCTGAGAGTCACGGATTTCCCAGAATCACCGTTAGAGACACCTCACCCAGGTGACATTCAGCTTTCGGCACGGTTCTCACGCCTTCGCTTGGGGGTTATTCCTTCGGGACCATCCCTGGACAATTGTCCGCGACTGCTTATTAATTATTGTAACCATATTCAGCAGAAACCCTTGGTACGGGGACCCTCTATCCGCAACCCGAGGACGCGTTCGGTGACTTTGTCATAAGCCCTTCGGTTCTATTCCAAGGGAATCGAAACCGAAACCGAAATATATATATATATATATATCGGTGGGCCAAAAAAAAAATTTTAATTTTTTTTCCTTAGATACCATGAAAATATTGTCAGAAATGACGAAAAAAAATCCTGGTGAAGCTTGAGCTCTGAATATTAATATTAAGAGGTGGAGATTTGTGATTTTTGATTTCCCATTTAAATAACACAGGAATTTTAAAGAAAAATTTGTCGATTTTTAATGCGTTTGAACGAATGATTGTCTAGTGAAAACAAAAACTTATTCTTGTAGAGAATTTAACGATTTACAAAAAATGTCTGATATGATTTTTTGCTAAGTCGACTCATTCAAAATTTATGGCAGATTGAAAATTAAAATAATACTTTTTCATTAAACTTCCATCAGACTTTTGATCTCAAAGAGCTCAAAAGCATTGAACAGCTTTATTTTTGAGCTCAGAGTGCTCAAAATGACACAAAAACTAAATTTTTGAGCTCGAATAGCTCAAAAAAATCGCAACCAGCGGCTAAATTGCAATCTTTCAAGGACTGAAATTAGCGGGAAGTTGCAGGGATGGCATTTAGGTCAACCGTTTTCCAAATTTTTTTGTTTCAAGTCATTATTCAAGTGAAGTAAAGTTCTTTTTTTTTTAATTAAGTTTCATAAAATTGGTTTTTCTTACGATATTTTTTACAAATGTTATCGTTTTATCAAAAACATTCGATTAGTTTCACGAAAAATAAGATATTTCATGTTTTTGAGCCATTATTTTATTATATAATATAAAAAATGGTAAAAAATATCTTTTACGATTTAGAATTGGACTTTAACTTCGAATAACTTTTGAAAGAGTCGACTTAGCAAAAAATCATATCCGACAAGAATAAGCTTTCGTTTTCACTAGACAATTATTCGTTCAATCTCGCATTACAATTGGAAAATTTTTCTTTAAAATTCCTGCGTTATTCAAATGGGAACTCAAAAATCACAAATGTATGTATGTATGTATGTATATTTGAACTCTCCCTTTTACGGGTTTGAGGGTCTCCGCTCCCTGTACATATGTTTACATTTCATCCTTATTCTAACTTAAGCGCTACTTATTTTCTAATGCATCGCCTTATATAATAACAATAATCTTAGTACTACTCTTCTCAAACTACAGACAATGAGCGATCTTCCCGGGCTTCCGTTTTCTCTTACCATCAAAATTCATTTAGACCGAATTGAAAATTCAAAATTTTTACTCGCTAGTTTCCTTTAAACAGGATTACCCGTTTGGCTCTGCCCTGATCCCTTGCTTTCTCTTATTCCTTCCAGTTTTTTCATCCACATCACTCCCTGCCCATTACCATCCAAGATCCATCTCACACATTCATCCACACTCAACTGTCCATCTTCCTCTCCTGTACACCTCTCTAACACATGTGCCCATGACTCCACGTCGTACCCACTTACTCTGCACAGATTTTCCTCTACATCCATCCAATATCTACATGCTCTCACTCCTTCTCCCATTCTAAACCGTATCATCCTATTCCATTTGTCTTCCTTTTTCATCTTTTGCAAATATTCTGGTTCCGTAACCCCTTTGACCATCATATACCATCTATTGTACTTCGAATCCATAATCTTTCTCCATCTCTCTTCTCCTTGTCTTACTAATAGCTCTAATTCAATGTTCTGCCAATCCAGAACCCCTTCCTGTATATCACAAACACTCCTCAGTTTTTTTCTTTCTTCCTCCCATTTTGAATTTCCCAAATTGCCTCTCTTCTCCTTGTTCCGAACTTCGTCCAAGCATACTTGTGCTATTCTGCTTCCCTCTCCCCCTTTCAGCTTCTCTTCAAACCTCCATGCTCTCTTAATTTGTCTAGATACCATTTTTCCCCTTCCTAGTTCTTCCCTTATCATCTATCCTGGACAACTCCAACTAACCCCCATTACCCATCTCAGAAATCTCTCATGTATGGTTTCCACTTTCCTATGTTCCTTCCATCCCCAAACCTCCACTTTGTAACACAACACCGCCCAAACCAACGCACCAAACAACCAAACCCTCATTCTCCAATCGCCCTTGAACCTTCTCTTTCCTATACCCCATACTTGGCCCATTACTTCACTCGTACTTTCGATTCTTTTCCTCACCTGCAAATCGTTTCCCCCTCCTGACTCAAACCAAAAACCTAGGTAACAGAACTCCTCCACAATTTCCACTGTTTGTCCGTTCATCTTCCAAACGTAACCTATTTTGGTCTTTCTATTTCTGAGGCACATCACCTTGGTCTTCCCTACGTTCACCGTCAGTTCTTTTGTTCCCACGTACTCTTTGAAAATTCTTATCATTAAGTTCATTCCCTTCTCATCGTCTGCTATTAGAACTACGTCGTCCGCGTATGCTAGGGAGTATAGTTTGCTATTACCCAGAATCGTCCCCCCTTTCCCTTTCTCCTTTAGCTTCTCCTTTAGGTCTGCCAGCAGCTAATTAAAAGTAGTGGACTTAACGGGCACCCTTGCCTTAGACCTCTTCCTGTCCAGAAAACCTCCTATTTTTCCCCGCGTATCTTCACCCTAATCCTGGTTTCAGTAAAAATTTCCTTCATCCTCTCCACCAGCCCTTCTTCTATTCCCCTCTCTTTCATTGCCTGCCATAGCACTTTTCTATTCACTGAGTCAAAAGCTGCTTTGAAATCTACAAACAAAGCGACTAATTTCCCTCTTTTTCTCCCTAAGTTTCTGTTAACCAAGTAGTTGAACACGTAATGTTGTCTATTGTCCCCATCTCTTTTCTAAATCCCGTCTGGTTGTGTGGTATACTTTGCTTCTCTTCTATCTGATTCTCCAACGTTTTTCTTAGAATTTCCGTGCATATTTTATAGCCCACTTACATGAGAGTGATCTCTCTGTACTCTTCTACATTCTTACCCTCCCCTTTCTTAACAAGCGGTACTACCAGCCCTATCATCCACTCCTCCGGCCACCCTTCTCCTTTCCAGACCTTGTTGCATATCCTCCACATCACTTCCCTAATCCCTTCTCCTCCATACTTTATCGCTTCATTCTCCATACCATCCACTCCTGTCGCCTTGTTTCTTTTCAGTCTATCTATCGCCTCATTCACTTCTTCTCTTGCTATTTCGTTCGCTTCCTCCATTTCTCCCTGGACTGTCTTTCTATTTTCCCCTTTGATCTTGTTTTGTTCTCCCCCTAGCAGACCCTTAAAATAATCCGTCCATTCATCCATTTCTATTTCTTCATTCACGCCCTTCCTTCCTCCTCATTCCCTGTTTATCACATCCCAGACCCTACCTTCTTTGATTGCTTTTTTTACTTCTTCCTTGTATTTCTCCTTTCCCTTTTGCTTTTCCTCTTCCAGCATCTTCTCATGTTCTCTTTTTCTCTTGTTGTACTCCGCTTTCTCTATTTCTCATTTCCTTCATTTTTTCACAGCCTCTTTCATTCTCTCCTTACTCTCCTGCATTCCTCGTCCCACCAGCCTCTCTTTCCCTCTTCTCTTCCTTCTTTTGTACCTATCTCATCCTTCACCTTATCAATCGACCCTTTCAACCTTTCGATTAACGAGTCTACTCCCTCCTCCTTTTCATATCTAACATTTTCCTTTTCCATCTTCTGTTCCAACACTTTTAATTTATCTACCCCCCAGACTCCCTTTTTCGTGTTCCTTCCCCCCCCCCCCCCTCTTACCTTTCTCCCTCTGCCACGCTTATGGACGCCACCTTTCAGTGTAGCTATTACTGGGAAGTGTTCTGACCGTATCTCATCCCCTACATTTATACTGCATATCATATTACTCATTCTTTCTTCCGCCAGGATGTAGTCTATTATTGTTTCTCCCTTACCTATAAGTGTATTCTCTCCTTTCTTATCTCCTTTCATGTTGCCATTACATATAAACCATCTGGTTTCTCCTATTATGTCTGGTAACCTCCTCCCCTCCCGGCCTGTCTCCCTATGTTTGGAGCTCCTTATATATGCCTCCTTTTCTTCATCCCAAGTCCCACCCCCTTGCTCGCCAGTCCGGGCATTTAAGTCACCTCCTATCAAAATCAATTCTTCCTTCTTTTCCTCCATCCACCTCCTTATTACTCTCCAACCTTCGTCTTCCCCTCTTCTTCTATATACACAAACCACCGCTATTCTGACTTTTCCTATTATAATCCTTCTTACCATTGTTCCCTCCAATGCTGTTCTCACCCCTGAGACCATGCCACCCATTCCTCTACCTTTAACGTGTTCCTTCCTTGCCTCTTGCATTGTCCACACATACCCTTTAGGTAACATCCTTTTCATCTCCTTCCAATCCTTCTCATCCGCCCAGGTTTCACTCATAATGATCACATCCCACTTTTCTAACTCCCGCCAGAAACCTTCATTCTTGTTCTTCAATGTTAATATTAAGAGCTCAAGCTTCACCAGAATTTTTTTTTCGTAATTTCTGACAATATTTTCATGGTATCTAAAGTGTTCAATGGTTTTGAGCTCTTTGAGATCAAAAGCCTGATGGAAGTTCATTGAAAAAGTATTTTTTTAATTTTCAATCTGCCATAACTTTTGAATGAGTCGACTTAGCAAAAAATCATATCAGACATTTTTTGTAGATCGTTAAATTCTCTACAAGAATAAGTTTTTGTTTTCTCTAGACAATTATTCGTTCAAAAGCATTAAAAATCGAGAACATTTTTTTAAAAATTCCTGTGTTATTTAACTTTTATTTATTTAACTTTTTTTTCATCATTTCTGGCAATATTTTCATGGTATCTAAGGAAAAAAAATTCAAAGTTTTTTTTGGCCAACCCATATATATATATATATATATATATATATATAAAAAGTTAAACAACCACCGCAGGGTAGCACTAAGAGCAACTGCCATCTAAAAAGAAAATGTCAATAGCCCCCAGTAGAACCGCGGTAAAATACACCTATGGCCACGTCTCACATCCGTGAGATGGGTGGTCACAGGGAACGACGAAATCAGAACGACAGGCCGGCGAAACCCTCGTGTGTCTTGAGGACACGAAGCGACCCAAGGATGACAGCCTTCTGCACCCATCTCGCAAGTGCCTTGGCATATTTTTGGCACGCGGGTATGGCTTTAAGGTTACGAACCAGTGATAATTTAGCACCTCCGAGAGCACCTATCACAAGGACAATTACTCGTACCGAATATTCTGGCGACAGTCGTTGCAGCTCTCTTTTAAGGTCTTGATACCTCTCCTCTTTTTCTTTCTCCTTTGTAGTGATGTTGTATTCGGACGGAGCCGAGAATTCGATCACGAATATCGTTCGTTTCTCGAAGTCTTGGAGAACAATGTCAGGCCTCGAGTGCGCAACGGAGACTGCTGCCCGAAAATCGTAGTTCCAGAAAATCTGGCACTTCTCGTTTCGGACAATTGACTCTATATCCCTTGGAGCGTTCGGCAGGGCGGGGTAGTGACCAACACCATAAGAGCGACAAAGGTGGTAATAAAGCACGAAATCGAATAGTGTACACGATCTCATATTATTACTAGTATAATTATATTGATACTATAATTGTTGTAAATAGGGAATTTTTTTTTTTTTGCATTTTGTCTATAGATATACGTTGTTCCTGCGTGGGTCGGACACCCCGATAGTATGTGTTCTAGGTACTCAGCGTGTGCATGACACGCTCTGCACCTATCACTGGGAACTTCTTGACATAAAATGCGGGCGCGGTATGCTAAGGTGGAGATTACACCGTCCTGGCATGCGAAAATGAAGCCCTCTGTACCTGAATTGAGCCCTGATGATTTGAGGAAAGCAAAAGTTTGCTCCTTTGACAAGGACTGTTTTTCTACATTTCTGTGAAAGTTTCCGTGCATATGCTTGTCGAGTAGCTCTTGGTGAAATTTTCTAACCTCTGCTTTCTTCACTTCGGCTTTTAGACGTAAAGCATCTAGATGGAGAGATGCACTTTCCTCACTTCTGATGTTGAAATTCAGGCCAAGGGCCTCGGCAGCTTGCTCCGCGGCTTTGTAAAGGAACGCTCCTTCGCCAATCATCTCGTGGTTTCTGACCATCTTTAGGAGAGGATCTCTGCCATTCGCAACTATGTAAGCTGTACTTAAAACAATTCGGTTATGAAGACATTGGAGATTCAGAAGTCCGCGTCCGCCTTGACGGCGTGAAATGTATAATCGTGGAACTGACGAATTGATATGCAAGCTTTTATGCATATGCATGATCTTAAGCGTGGTGACATCCAGGGCCGTAAGCTCGTTCTTCGTCCATTGAACCACCCCAAACGAGTAGAGTAGAACCGGGACGGCAAGCATGTTAGTCGCAGATACCTTGTTCAACGCCGACAGATTGGAAGACCAAATCTGTCTAAGAAGATGCTTGTATCTGCTTCGGAGAGACTCCTTCACTGATGTTACGTCCTGAATGCGGCTTTGAGGCACGCCCAGGTATGTATAGGTCTCTCCAGTGTTAAGATTTCTAATAACACTTATATCTACAAGCTCAGGGTCCTTGGGAACGCCAGTAATCTTTCCTTTCTTCAAATGAATTTTGGCACACTTGTCCAAACCAAAGTCCATCCCAATCTCTCCTGTGTAGTTCTTGACGATATTTATAGCAGTTTGAAGTTTGCTTTTACCACCGGCATAGATCTTCAGGTCATCCATATAAAATACATGAGTTACCTTATGCTCACACTGATTAGTGTCGCCACAGAGGTATCCAGGAGAATTTCGTAGTGCGAGAGATAGAGGCAGAAGTGTGATGCAAAAAAGCAAAGGGCTCATACTATCCCCTTGAAAGACGCCCCTCTGGAAGGTGACCTTGTTCGTCGTCAGACGATGTTTCCTAGATGAGATGGTAAATCTAGTTTTCCAAAGAGGCATCAGTCTCTCTATGCATCTCACTATGTGTGGATGTACCTTCAAGCTTTCCAACAGACAGATGATAAGTCTATGAGAGGTTGAATCGAAAGCTTTCCGGTAGTCAATCCAGGCCATTGACAGGACGCGCTGATGGGCGGCAGTGTGTTTACAGACACGCCTGTCAATTAGCAGGTTCTCTCGACAGCCTGCTACACCTTTTTTCGAGCCTCGTTGTTCCTACATCTCTCGCCATACAGGCTCAATTCCTCGAACGATCCTGTTGTTTATGACAGCTGTAAAGATCTTATACCGTGTGTTTAAACAAGTTATTGGCCTGTAATTCTCTGGTCTGGACAAGTTGCCTTTTTTCGGTAGGAGTATAGTGCGTCCTAACACCAGCCATTGCGGAATGGGCGTCTCCGACTTTATATATGAGGTGAATATGCGGGCCAAATGTTGGTGTATAAAAGTAAACTTCTTCCACCAAAAGTTCTTAATACAATCTGGTCCAGCACCGGAAAAGTTCTTCGTGCCTCTAAGTGCTTTTTTCACCTCTTCGGCAGTGACTGATGGGCACTCCTCCTCAGATTTTATGAGGCTGTCGCAAAACTCCTTGAAGCAGATGATATTGTCAGTATCTTCTTTCAACTCTAGTGTTTTCGGGATCTTGTACATCTCTCTCCAAAAAGTCTCTACCTCCTTGGGCTTGGGTGGATTTTTTACAAAAACAGGGGGATCACTGAAGAGGCGTGATGGGTCAGCAAGAAACTGTTGATTCTCCCTGTTCCATCTCTCCCTCTTCTGTATCCTCCTCCTTGTGTCAGATAACAGCCTTATTTTGTCAACAATATGCTGCTTGATTGTCAGCAGCTTTGACTTGTTCAGTGTGTGATTCAAGGTCCTTAGTTCTTGAGCGAACTTTCGAACCCTTTCCGTGAACGGTCTACAAGATGTTATGTAGTCAATCACACATTGAACACGGGACGCATTCTGTCTTGCCCATCCAATTTTCTTGTTCAGTTGATGCAAGCGTCTTCTGGTCTTCTGATCCATCGTCGGTTTCAGCCTTCAATTTGAATCAGCCAAAGCTCTCGCAGCACCATAAACTGAGCAATTGATGGTCCAGAGGTCGGACTCTTGCGAGATATCTCCACGAATGGAGGCATCCATTTCAGCCAGATCTGGGGGCTTAAGAGGAACTTGCATGTTGATGTTCCTCCTTGTACTGAAATTGCGATCATCTTCCAGAAGGTGCCTGCTTTCTGCGGTTGGTCTTAATGTCGTTTCATCTTCGTCTGCAGCTTGCTCAAGCAGCGGTTGAGGAAGCGCTCCGCGTACATATCCATTTTTCCGGAGGTAGTCGGCTCGATTTCGCAAAGACTGATGCGAAACGTATTGAAGCTCTGGGTGTTTCTGGCACCACAGAGTATGCATACGCGCCATAAAGCTTCCGCGAACAGGGATAATACTGGCATCGTAGCAGTCAGGCACGTCATTCTTAAGTTGATCCGTCCACTGAATGTGGGCGTTTCGCCGGTTCGTCGTCGTGTTTCCATCTAAATTATTTTCAGCACCCCGAACTCTAGGATGATCGGCATTGTTTGCGATCCATTGTCGGGCGCTCTGCGCGTTCGATCGTTTTGAACCGCATCTACAACATTTTGGTGGTTTGTTGGTTTCATTGTTGTTCCCACGAGCAGCTAGGGAAAGGGTTTGTCAATCCTTGTAGAGCCCCGCGTGCAAGGATAAGGCTGATACTCTGAGACGTCGCGCGGTATCCCAGAGTCACCGTTAAAGACACCTCACCCCGTTGCCATGCAGCTTTCGGCGCGGTTCTCACACTTTCGCTTAGGGGTTATTCCTTCGGGACCATCCCTGGACAATTGTCCGCGACTGCTTATTAATTATATTAACCATATTCAGCAGAAACCCTTGGTACGGGGACCCTCTATCCGCAACCCGAGGACGCGTTCGGTGGCTTTGTCATAAGCCCTTCGGTTCTATTCCAAGGGAATCGAAACCGAAACCGAATGGCGACCGTGACATATATATATATATATATATATATATATATATATACAAAGAACTTTGCATGCAGGGCTCTACAAGGATGGACGAACCCTTTCTTTAGCTGCTCGTGGGAAAAACAATGAAAACACCAAGCATTCACACATTTCTAACGTTAGTTCATACACTCTGAAGGTTTTGGAGCAGCACAACAATGTAGCTCTACACAAAATTTTTTGCACTTATCATTAGTTTCAACAATAGTTACACAATTTTTTACACAAATTTACAACAGTAAACTCAAAAACAATAGTGAAAATGACAAACTCAAAACCTTTGAATACAATTTTCCAAAATAACTCCAAATACCTGTTCCAAATTTAGTGAGGTTATGAACGCTTAAAGAAAAAGGATTTTTTTTTCTGACTTTTTAAATATATGAGAACTACCACTCATTTTTTATATTTAATTTAGATGAAAAGTACACATTGCGGTAAGTTTAAGAATAAAATTAGTAAATTAAAAATGTATCCGTCGATAATAGACCACATATGTATGTATATTCATGATATTATCCATTGTTTGTTATAGTCCTGATGAGGCTGTGGTTCCACAGCGAGATGCATTGACTGTGCTTCTTAAATATGTGATATGATTTACAAAGACCAAAGGCCATTAATCACTACCATCTTTATACATTTATTCTCATAAATCGGTCTCATTTCAAAAACAAATTATAGTTGTAGTAAGTGCGGTTCAAAACAATGGAACGCGCAGGGCGCCCGACAATGGGTCGGACAAGAATGCCGACTACCCTAGAGTTGGGGAGTCAATTAAGACGGCGTCAATGCGATGGACCGGCGGAATCACAATACTTTTGGGTGGACGGATAAAATCAATGACGACCTGCTAGAGTGGTACGATAGCAGTATGGCCCCCGAGCGAGAAGGTTACATGGCACGACTGCAGGTTTTGTGGTACGAGAGACACCTATAGCTCTCGCACTTTTCGCGTCAACGTCTGCGAAACCATGCCGAACAACTTCAAAACATCAACATTCAGGTTTCTCCCATGCCTAAAGATCTGACTGAACTGGATAATGTGCTTCGTGGAGATTTTTCCGAAGAATCCGACCTCTGGACTATCAATTGTGGTCTGTACGCTGCAGCGAGAACTTTGGCAGATGTAAACCGTAAAAAAAAATCAACGGTTGATCATAAGACCAAAAGACGAATACATCAACTATCTAACGCTAAGAGAAGTCTAGAGCGGAGGGAGAGGTGGGTCAGAGAAAATCAACAGTTTTTGTCTGACTCATCTCTACTCTTCCAAGACCCTCCAGTTACTGTCGACCATCCGCCCAAACCAGAGGAGGTCGAAGAATTTCGGAGAGAAGTCTACGAGGTCCAACATCCACTTCAAGAAGACTCAAAGTACATGCATAGCTTCAAGGAGCTGTGCAATGCCCTCATAACAGCTGAGGAGAAATACCCACCTATCACTACCGAGGAGGTCAAAAACGTATTAAGAGGCATAAAGAACTATTTCGCTGCCAGTCCAGATTTTACCAAGACCTTCTGGTGGAAAAAGTTTCCTTCAACCCACCAGCATCTGTCCCGAATTTTCACCTTATATTTGAAGTCGGAAGAGCCTGTTCCGGAGTGGTTATTGGAAGGGCGCACAGTGCTCATGCCGAAGACGGGCAACTTAACTGACCCTAAGAATTACAGGCCAATAACTTGTCTGAACACACTGTATAAGATATTCACAGCTATCCTAAATGATAGGATTCTTCGGACAATTGGACCTGTGTGGCGAGAAATGTATGAACAACGCGGCTCAAAGGAAGGCGTAGCAGGATGTCAGTAGAACCTGCTCATCAATAGATGTGTTTGTAAAGACGCAGCATCCTATCAGCAATTCCTATCGATGGCCTCGATTGCTTACCGGAAAGCTCTCCATTCAACCTCCCATAGACTCATCATCTGTCTGTTGGAAAGCTTGAAGGTTCATCCACACATCGCGAGGTGCATAGAGAGATTAATGCCGCTTTGGAAAACCAGATTTACTATCTCATCTGGAAAACATCGTGGCAAACCTGAAGATCGAAAGCATAAGGTCACTCATGTATTTTATATGGACGATCACAAGATTTATGCTAGAAATAAAGAGAAGCTACATAAAGCTCTAAAAATTGCCAAAGGGTACATTTAAGAGATTGGAATGGAGTTCAGGTTAGAGAAATGGGCCACAGTTAATTTGAAGAACTGAAAACTTGTTGTCATCCCCAAAGACCCTGAGCTCGTCGGCTGAAGCGCTATACGACACCTTAGCGCTAGAGAGACCTATACATACCTGGGCGTGCCTCAGAGCCGCATTCAGGACGTGACATCTATAAATGATACTCTCTGAAGAAGATACAAACGTCTCATCAGGCAGATTTTGTCTTCCGAACTTTCGGCTAAGAACAAAATATCTGTAACGAACATGCTTGCCGTCCCGGTAGTACTCCATTCATTTGGAGTGGTTCCATGGACGAAGGACGAGCTCAGATCTCTTGATATCGGGACGCGAAAGGTTTTGCACGTGAACGAAAGCATGAACCTCAAGTCTTCTGTTCCGGGACTTTACATATCACGCCGCCTAGTTGGTCGCGGAATACTGAACCTTAAATGTCTTTACAACAGGATTATTCTGGGTACAGCACATATAGTTGCAAATGGACAAGACCCCCTTCTTGAAATTGTCAGGAATCATGAAGAAGCAGGCAAAGGGGCGCTTCTGTACAAAGCAGCGGAGGATGCTGCTGAGACACTCGACCTTGACTTAAATACCAGGGGTAAGCAAAATGCATCAAATCTTATTCATCTTGAATACTCACTTCTAAAGACCCGGATTAAGAAAGCACAGCAGACAAAGTTCCGCGAGGAGCTCCTCGACAAGAGCATGCATGGCATCTTCCACAGAAATGTGGAGGATCAGTCGATGTCGTATGAGCTAAAAGTATGCTTTCCTTAAATCATCCGGATTGAAGTCGGGGACGGAGGGTTTCCTTTGGCATGTCAGGACGGTGTCATTTCCACACTAGCATACCTTCACCACATTTTGAGCCAACATATTCCCGATGATAGCTGCAGAGCGTGTCATGCATACCCCGAGCATCTAGGAGACATACCACAAAGCCTTCTAGAATAGTCAAATGATGACAGGGATACAATATCTAAATTAAAACCTACTAATCCCATCTCTCCAAAACTTTACGGACTCCCAAAAATTCACAAAAACAACATTCAACTCAGACCGATCATCAGCGCAATAAACTCAGCAACTTACAACCTAGCATGCTTTCTCGCCAAAAAACTGAAGCCTGTCACAGGAAACTCTGTCATAAACTTCCAAAACTCTGTTGACTTCATCAGAAAAATACAACAGATTCACATTCAACCCCAAGACATCCTAGTAAGTTTCGACGTAGTATCTCTCTTTACAAAAGTACAAATCTTTGATACAATCGATATTATTGAATCTTTTGAAACTTCCCCTCCAATCTTACACTTTTAATAGAACACTGTCTCACTGATACCTATTTTTCTTCCAATAGCCAACTCTACGGACAAACCTCAGGAGTAGCAATGGGATCTCCAATCTTACCTGTAATAGCCAACATTTTCATGGAAAATCTACAAACTAAAATCTTTAACAAATCTAAGCTTAAACCGGAATTTTGGTGCCCTTACATTGAAGATACTTTTGTCATCTGGAGACATGGACTAGACGAACTAAACAAATTTTTCGATTTCATCAATCAAATACACCCTGATATTCAGTTCACAGAAAACCCACGCATACAAACAGATACCTGCATGCCTCCTTCCACCACAACCATCTCAAAAGCAATCGGTCATCAATTCCCTCGTACACAGAGCTGTCTCCATAACAGATAAAGATAACTTACAAAAGGAATTACAAAATGTTAGACAAATCCTAATACAAAACGATTACACAAGCAGACAAATTAATAAAGCAATAAGAAAATACACGCAAGAAAACAGGTCAACACAACCTACTAAAGAAAGAGAGAGAAAAACAGCCACCATGCTACCCTACATTGAAGGTATCACGGAACAAATAGGAAGAATTCTGAACAAACACAACTTCCAAAATATATTTAAACCACCTGCGAAAATAGGACAACTTTTAAACAACTCTAAAGATAAGAAGGAACCTTTCAGTGATCCGGAAGTATATCAAATCGCTTGTTCTTGTAGTAAAGTCTATATTGGAGAAACCGGGAGGGTGGTAAGTCAACGTGTGAAGGAAGATGAGAGCAAAGTCAGGCTAAAACATTTCAGACAATCAGCAGTAGCTGAGCATCATATCGAAACAGGACATAGTATTTTGTTCGACAAAACAACCATAATCGCAAAAACGTACAATAAATTTCCAAGAAAACATAGAGAAGCAATTGAAATCTTGAAACACCCTGATAACATCAATAGTGATAATCGGATTTGTCTTTCCGTCCTCCCGGGTTTTTTAAAAAAGACTTCATTGGCCAATCAAGTTCAACCAGTCCCCACCATGTGGCGCTCTGGCTAATCACAGGCATCGTAGAGAATACATATATACGAACAACATAACCTGAAACTTCAGTTTTAGGTCAGCCCTGAAGAAGTTAACTGCAATGTTCGCGAAACGTCGGCAACATTCATAGTTTCGCACGCGATTGAAACCCTAAAAATTTTCAAATTTATTATAATGAATCATCGTGAAAGTATTAAATCTATTATTAAAGCATGATAATAGTAATCTTACTGAAGTTACTTGATTTCAAAACGGATTTTAAAAAACTTGCAATATCTGGAATAATGTAGTATGATGCAAGAGAGAAAAAGGCAGACAGACAGAGAGACAAAAAGAGTCAATAACATTTCACAAATACTGGTTAGTAGAATGTGCTTTCACAATGAACGAAAATGAAAACCGTTGCAGTACTGCTGAAAAAATCTTGAAAATTCAAGCACTTTCAAATTACAAACCTAACTTAAATTCCACGTACTGGTAACTTAAAGTGATTTCCATGAATTTGGAAATAAAGATTAATATATGAAAATCCACTTTATTCTATTTTTCTATGTTAGAATAGTGTTTTTGGTTTATATTCATACATAAATTGTGTATTTTTTACCATATCATAATCCACAGACATTTCAAATTATGAAGTCTATAGAATAATATTGATAGAATTCAAGATCTCGACCTAACCTATAAAATTTACTTCATGTGTATTCAATTCTAGACCTTTAAAAGGATTCCAGGATCAATATTTAACCTGCAAAGTTAAAAAACTTGATCAAAGGGAAATCCTAGGTGAATTACACCATTTTTGCAACTGAAATTGATTATTACTGTGGAAGCTAAAACGAGCATACTTTGAAATTATCGTCTTTGAATTTCAATGCATACAGTACATGAAATTTAATGTACGTGAGTCTCCAGAAACGACCCCAATTTGATAATCAGAAAAAAAATTTTTTCATTCAACAAAATCGTTTTGTTGGTCGCATTCGGTTGATTTCAGAAAATATGTTGTTCAAATGAGCAAAATTTTCGTCTAGTTGACCAAATTCGTTTGATTCAATTAATGAAAGTTTTTGGTTGAATCGTTTTGTTGATTTTAGAAAATATTTATTTGATTTTACAAAAATTTTTAGTTGGATATACCAAATAATCGAAGAGAGAATTTTAATAAAATTAAGAAAAATATTTGGTTGACTCAACCAAAATATTTTGTTGGAAGCATCTTAAAAGTGACGGACGCTTGCGAACTTGGTACGATCGCGTACTTCACCATTTCAATTAGTGAAAACTATTAAAAAAATAAAATTGATTAGCATTTCGAACTCGAAAGTTCATTGCCTCACTACCCGATTCGGGTAGTGTTTCTAGGTGGATAAATACTACCAGTGTGGGTCCACCACACCCACGACGGGTCAACAACACGCAGTATTCCCCGAACGGTCACCCATCCAAGTACGAACCGCGCCCAACGCTGCTTAACTTCAGTGATCTAACGGGAACTGGTGTTTTCAGCGTGGTATCGCCGTTGACAGTGAAAACTATTTCACTATTAAAATAGTGAAATCACTTTCTTCCGCTATTTCAATTAGTGAAATTCACTATTTTCATAGTGCAATTTTCACTAGCACTCAATAAGTGAAAAATGATTAGTGGAATCCACTTGTCGTATTGGTAAAATTTTCTAATTGAATCAGTGAAACCGTAAAACCACTAGTTGAAATAGTGAAATTCACTATTTCAAATGTAGAGAATACATTGAGCTGGGTCGTTTGTAGTAAGATAAACTACAAGTTTTAATTGAATAAACGAAACTCTTCCCTTAGACCACGAAAACAACTTGTTTTAAATAACCAAAATGCTCTCTTGGATCGAGCAAAATATTTGCTTGGATTAACTAAAAGTTTTACTTGGCTCAACCAAAATATTTTGTTGTATCAACCAAAACTTGTATCAATCAAATTTTACTAACCAACAAATTGTTTTGGGTCAATCAAATATTTTGTTGTTCATATAATAACCATATTCTAGAGTTGATTCAACCAAAATTTTGTTCATTCAGTCAAATCTTTTTCTGGGTGGATGTATCAGTTACAAGAGGAGCGTACGATTCGCGCAGCAAAACTCACCCCCTACTCCCAGGGTGAACATCTCCGAAATATTATTGACAAAGGAAAAGTGAATACCATGATTTTTGATGCATACTACGTACAAGTTGTCTGCGAAAATTCATTCCTTACCGATGCACCTCTTCGAAAATAATAGTCAAAACCCATTTCTTAGGGATGTTTTCCACAATTTAGGGGCGTTGTCACCTTCATCCTAGTTGAACATTATTTTTTATTAACCTCCTATGCCTTTCGGAATATGCATGCCGAATATTAATCATTTATTATTATTTTTTTTTCGAAGTTTATAAATGTTAAAAACTTGTGGTCCACCATATTGATTTTGTTATCTCAAATTCATAATAAGCAACCTCATTAAATTTGGGTGCTCTAGGACTTAATTTATTCAATTTATTCAAGTTTTTCACCGATTTTTGGAAATTTAAAAAAATGGATTTTCAAATTAGCGTACAGATTTTTTTGTTTGACATTATACTAGACATATTCAGCAACACAATTCGAAAGGTTTCATCAAAATTGGTTTTTTCATTTTTAACGTCTAACGTGACTCATCTATAAGGGCTGTGCGGGCTTAATACAGCCCCGATATTGTTATTGTTTATACATTCTTTAAGGTATTAATAATAATTTCTTAGAATTGTCCATGATAAAAACGGTTCTTTCCTTATGACTGTAATGTAATATGACACCTTTGTTATTGTTAAAAAATCCTGGTACAGTTATAATATCACATAAGTGGCACAAGTTAAATAGTGGAGGCACGTTAGTTATTTATCTTGCATTAGACCAAAACTGTTCAGATTTGCTTGATTTTTTTTGCATAATAAACATGTGAAATAGTGAAATATTTACATGTTTGAAATTCCCGCAAATTGTTTATTTAAGATATTTTCAGGTTTACTTTAATTAGGAAATTTTCTGTAAAGAAATCACGTTTATGTACGAGATAATGTTCATAAATGAGTGTCGAAATACCTTATACTATATTCTAATATATAGGACCTTCGTTGAGAAGGAAATTTTATGGAGAAAGTGGCGGAAAAGTGGAAAATGGGTAGGTGTTCCGCGCGCTGAGGCATAGCGGTCTCGCTCAGGTATACGAAAACCAAGTTTCCGACCCTGGAAAAGTCTAGTTCGTTTTTGCTGGCTTTCGGAAAGCATAATAAGTACTATTAGTGTAACTTTTTGAAAGTCTATATCAAATAATTTCCTTACATTATTTTGCAAGCTTGTGTATTGTGTTTGGAAAGAGCGAACAATGATGCTGAGATCTGCAAGTTGCTCCTAATGAAATAAACGAAGCGCAATACAAGGTACATATACTGTTTATACATACTATACCATATACTATAAAATATTTTTTTACATATAATATTTGAAAATTATAATTTGTAAATATTCCTTATAGATTTTCAAAGTATCGAGCACCCAGTGAATCCTGAAAGTAATGACACGATCTCCTACTCGCTGCGATAATAACAGATAATGGATTTCCAATAAAAGGCCAATATATTGAAATGATAATATATTCCAATAAAAATAATAAAAGTAAGTGCGCGATTAATTATTTATGAATTATTTCAAAATGTATGGTGGGTGAAATGACCCAGACACGGTACAAGGGCGTAAGTGAGAAAAATACTATTAACCCTCATCGTACGATCCTCAAAAAACTTCCGTAGCGTACACATGGGATTAGGCACACCCCACTCAACTTTGATTGCATGTATCTATTGTTCTTATTCGTCGATTTACTTGTTTTTTTTTTTTATTGAAAGGAAATTTCATCAGGAAAACGATGAGTAATGCGAAATCACTGTATTTTGATGGATTTTATATGTTTTTGGTCAAATACTGAACACACTTTTACATTTTTGCCGTTGAAAAAGATGTTTTTTTCAAAAAATAATATAAAACTGATGAAAAAATGTCCCTGCCTTAAGTTATATATTACTGGAAAGGTGAAGAGTTGGGAAATGTTACTCAAGTACTGTTTTTGCGATGCTCTCCAAGAAGTATATTTTTTTGACCAACTGAACTTTCACGATTTCCGAAGTTCCTGAATATGATGAAAATGTACTAATTTTTTCATTGAATGGCATACAATTAGGCGTTAAATCAATTTTTTTAGTAAATGGAGACGAATAAAGATCAGATTACACATAAAATCTATAATCTAACAAAAATGAAAATTAATTAAAAAATCGATCTTCGAATATGGAAAAGCAGGCATTGAAAGTTAAATTTATGACTCAAATTTTTTTATACATCCCAATTTATTGGAAATAGCTTTTGATTATACAGTATTGTAGAGTATCTTAAAACTAACGAGTAGCTGTGCGCTAGCCTTGTCAATGGCAACATAAAAGCGAAGATTCGTGCTCAATATGAATTTTCATCAATGTCGGATTTTGCTACGTATCGTACTATGGGGTTACGTACACCCCACGCGCAACTTTCGATACTTGCAGCTTGACGACAAAACGGCTAATGAAAGAAACCGACTAGGGATATTGTAGGGGGGCCCTCAGATATTTTTTCTATCCAGGTATCCCCTCCCTCCTGTGCTCCATTAAGGATTAACGCAACTTAAAAGAGGGTCGTGGGGTTAGCGTAACCCCATGTGTACGATGAGGGTTAAAAGAACACTTTTAAAAAATGAACCTCTTATGAAATAACTCTTATGTAATTGCGGCGTGCCCCCAAAAAGACGGACGTGTGAGACAAAATAATATATAAGATTAACATTTGTTATTTATCTAAAAAAAATCAAATACTCTTTTGTCCCCATCAGGCTGTACTGAGTTGTGTAAGCAGCTGGCTAAAAAAAACAATTAACGTTTTAAACAATTATAATTTGTTTAAACAGCATTTTTGCCCCGGCGAATCGTGAAACGTTACTGTGCCGTCATTTATGATATTATATATCAATATAAAATATAAATGATAAGGCAGATTTGGCAATTATTTAAACAATCTTAATTTGCTTAAACAATTTTTTCTCTCTAATATTGTAGAAAATTATCATTTTCTGTAATTTATGACAATGTTAACGAAAGTCGAGAGTTATACATTTTTCAATTATGTTTGGTAATTATTGAAACAACATATAAAAAACATAAGCAACATTAATTTATACTACACTAGAGTCCCTATATAACAGTTCCCTATTCAACACAGAAGGAGGTCCAAGGGGGCGAGAGAGAAGCACTGCTAGGTCAGCGGAGCAACTCCACAACAACGCAGGAGTGTATGAAAAAAGCGGGCAGTATCCCCCGCGGTTAATCGTGTTGTCTGCTTCAGTCATTTTGTCAGTTGCAAATATGTCGCAGTAAATTAGCTTCAGTGTTTAGTTTAAGGTAAAAAAATGTCACAGGAAAATAAGAGGAAGCGATTATCTTTTCAAGAGAAATACGAGCTTTCGAATGAAGTGAAAGCTGGTGCTTCAAAACGGTCCATTTTACGGAAATATGATATCGCTGAGAATACCCAGTCATTTGTTAACTAATATTCAATTGCTCAAACAATTTTAATTTGTTTAAACATTTAAGAGTACTCTTAAAAAGCAAAGTAAAACATAAAAATATGTCGATCTTTCGCAAAATAGCAAAAAAAAATATAAACAAAAAAACTGTTTAAGAAATTTTTATTTGTTCAAACATCTGTGAGTGTTCATAATAAACAAATTAGTACTTGAAAATATTGAAATTCGTCGAAAATTTAGTGAGAAAATGTTTCTCCTGCTTTTTTTAGGTACATACAATATGTTGTATATATATATATATATATATATATATATATATATGCGTGAACAAATACGTATTATTTCAATAATTGTAAAATTATTGAAACAAATTATTTTATTGTTATAATTGATTAAATAACTCATAATGTCTAGAAAATACGTTTATTACGCTAGTTAGCTGAAAAAAACAAATGTTCAAACAAATCTAAATTGTTTAAACAATTGAATATTAGTAAACAAATGACTGGGTATTCTTTATTAACTGATCAATGATCATTTATGCAAAAAAACTTCTAGAAAGCGTCAATAAAACGCAATATTACGTAAAATTCACATTTGTCACTCATGGGGTTTTCTTTGGGGACCAATAAGAGTGGCTTAAAATTATTCAACCACAAAATTTAGGATTGATTTTTATTCCTCTACAAATTCTGAACAATACACTGAAACGCGAAATTATTTGTAACATATTATCAGGTTCAAATATTAGATTTACAAAAAGCTGACTTTTTCCCATGTTAAATCAATGGGAAACTTCATGGTTTTTGCGCGACCCCTAAATATTAACCGATTTTGCTCAAATTTGAAGATTTTTTTTGGGCATTCGAACAAAACTGGGGGTGAGAGCAGAGAAATTCGAGAAAATAAATTCACCAACTATAAATAAGTACCATACTATCACGAACATACTTAAAAATCGGTACTTTGATCAAGTTTGATTTTCGAGCACAAGAATTGTCACGTTCATTATGATCTAAAACCAAAACGGCGAAAATACCAAGAAAATATTTTTTTTGGGAGAAAACTTTAACAGAAATGGTTCACACAGCCCTGAATGTTCATGGTTTGGAGTGTCTCGATATAGCCTCAAGGCCATTGAGGGTACCTCCGAGACGGCAGCTATATCGGAACTCTAGTGTATACCCATTTGTAATTGTTCACTCGTGAACCAAACGATAGTTTCTGAGTTACTCTTCCATTTCCAATAATCATACATTTTTTAAGGTTATTACTTTTCATGTTATTAAGCTACAAACATCGGCATGATGAGCGTAGGCGGAGACCAAACGAGAGGCCTACGAATACCAGCCCCATCACTTACTACTACAGCTGCACGCGACGTGTCCGTGAGCTCCACTGGCTCATGCCTAAAAGTGTAGTGGTAAGTGTAGATGGTGCTTTTCGTGGACGCATCCCGACTACTCAAATGCTGGCTTGCGGACTCTGCTACGATAGGTGCAGAGCGTGTCATGCACACGCTGAGTACCTAGAACACATATTATCGGGGTGTCCGACCCACGCAGGAACAAAATATATCTATAGACATAATGCGGCCCTAAGAGTACTTCATTACCACCTTTGTCGCTCTTACGGTGTTGGTCGCGACCCTGCCCTGCCGAACGCTCCAAGGGATATAGAGTCAATTGTCCGGAACGAGAAGTGCCAGATTTTCTGGAACTACGATTTTCGGGCAGCAGTATCCGTTGCGCACTCGATGCCTGACATTGTTCTCCAAGACTTCGAGAAACGAACTATATTCGTGATCGAATTCTCGGCTCCGTCCGAATACAACATCACTGCAAAGGAGAAAGAAAAAGAGGAGAGGTATCAAGACCTTAAAAGAGAGCTGCAACGACTGTACCCAAAATATTCGGTACAAGTAATTGTCCTTGTGATAGGTGCTCTCGGAGGTGCTAAATTATCACTAGTTCGTAACCTTAAAGCCATACCCGCGTGCCAAAAACTTGCGAGATGGATGCAGAAAGATGTCATCCTTGGGTCGCTTCGTGTCCTCAAGACACACGAGGTTGCTCTTAGTGGTACCTTGCGGTGGTTGTTCAACTTTTTTTAAAATTATATATATATATATATATATATACATACACATCTATCGATGAGCAGGTTCTCCCGGCATCCTGCTAAGCCGTTCCTTGAGCCGCATTGTTCATACATCTCCTATCATTCAGGATAGCTGTGAAGATCTTATACAGTGTGTTCAGACAAGTTATTGGCCTGTAATTCTTAGGGTTCGCTAAGTTGCCCGTCTTCGGCAGGCTCACTGTGCGCTCTTGCACCAACCACTCCGGAATAGGCTCTTCCGGCTTTAGATAGAAGGTGAAAATTCGGGCCAGATGCTGGTGGGTTGAAGCAATGTTCTTCCACCAGAAGGTCTTGATACCATCTGGACCGGGAGTGGAATACTTCTTCATGCCTCTTAATACGTTTAAGAATACATTTAATACTAGTTAAGAAAAATGTAAATTTTCTACAATCTTTGAATTACAATGAATCAATGGACTCAAAAGTAATTATATATTTTTTCACTACTACTTCTCTACAGAGAATTGTTTTTGTTTTTGAAAATTCTTTTCAGTTTTATATTTTTCTTATTTTCCATAGAAAATTGCAATGATTTAGCAGACCTTGTCAAAATTACTTGCTTTAAATAAGTATTAGCTTGAGTGCCTATACAGGGTGTCCCAGACTGAAGTGTCCGGACTTGTATAGCCGCATAAAAATAAAAAATAAAAATCTAAAATTCCTTTTCCAAAAATCCGTTGAAGTTTTAGTTTTTGAGTTACAGAATATTCAAGCTTGACCCATCAGGAGCCCCCCTCCGCGCTTGCTTCGATCTCACTGCGTTGAAATCCCGTTCACGCACACACTAAAACTTCAACTGATTTTTGGAAAAAGAATTTTCTATGTTTTTTTTTGTATACGGCTATATAAGTCCGGACACTTCGTCTGGGACATACTGAATATGTTTATTTTAGCTGCATAGCTTTTTTCCTGATGCAACAATCTTTTTATACATACATATTTATTTACATCACTTACGATTCGCTACTAAACAACTAGTAAGGCATTTCTCATTGAAAGTATTTTTCAACTAATTTTCAATTGTTTAAGTAATTATTGCTTGTTTAAATTTTGTTTCGCCTGTAAATCGAGAAATGTTATTATATCTCGGGATAAATGATACAGTTGATGAATTTCAAAAATAATATTTCTTGCTTAGCATATCTGGAGATTATTTAAATAATTTGCATTTTATCAAACAATTTATCCCCTGGTTATCGTAAATAGTTATTTTTTCCTGGAATTTATGACACAATTAACGAATGTTGAAAGTAATGTTTTTTTTTTGCTTAGGATATCCAGTAATTGTTTGAACGATTTTCATTTGTGTAAACTTTTTTTCATCGTGTAAAGAATAAAAAGTTGTATTTTTATGAAATTAATGTCCCAGGTAATAAACTTAAGCAGTGATATTTTTTTTCTGAAAGGCAGTTTCCAATTATTTAAGCAATTGAAAACTCATGCTTCTCTTCATAGCGAAGAAGGGCAACATTAAAGTTTTGAAAAAATAATTGACGTTTAAAAAATTAGGGTCTAAGTTCTAAAATTAGAAAATACTGAATAATAAGCGACATAGCGTACGAAATGAAAGAAAACAAGAATTTTCGCTACCTTTCCTATAATTAAATGTAGAAATAATTGCAAAACTATTCTCCACAATAAATACCACTCTTAACATTCTTCAACTGCATCGTTAGTTCTCTAAAATAGTAAATTTTTCAAGATTTACATTTTTGAATGAATAAAAATGATTTAAATAATTTTAAACTGTCTTTCACACAAATTATCACAATTAGCATTCAATAAATGCGTTATTGACTACAGAAAATAGTAACTTCAAGATTTACTAGGTGAGTAAGGGAACGTATCTCTCTGGGTGGGCAAGTTGCTCGGCCACCGCCCGACGATGACGTTAGGCCCGGCGCTTGTGCTGACTTGGCCTATTCTTTTTTTATTAGTCTACCTATGGACAAACGAAAATCCTACTTCAGCCATTGCCCGGAGTTATGTAATTCATAATTAATTGTTTTTTTTAGTTTTTCTTCTTGAAGAAACCCGGTTATCCTCAATATGATCGAGGACCCGGAGAGGATTGTTTATTTTCGCGAGTTTAGTTTTTTTGGGATAACCCGGTTATCTTCGACAAGATCGAGGTTTCGGAAGATGATATTCATTTTTGAGAAAAACCCGGTTATCCTCGGTACGATCGAGGACCCAGAAGGGGTTATTCATTTCCGTGAGTTTAGCTTTCAGGAAACCCGGTTATCCTCGATATGATCGACGACCCGGAGAGGAATATTTATTTTCGCGAGTTTAGTTTTTTTGGGATAACCCGGTTATCCTGGATAAGATCGAAGACCCGGAAGAGGTTGTTTATTTTTGAGAAAAACCCGGTCATCCTCGGTACGATCGTGGACCCGGAAGGGGTTATTTATTTTTGCAAGTTCATCTTTTAGGAAACCCGGTTATCCTCGATATGATCGAGGACTCGGAGACGATTATCCATTTTAAGGACAATTAAGATAGACTTACGGCGGAAGCACTCAACGCCACGTCAGAACTACTGGCGTCCATTGGGACTTCAATTATTCATGAAAAAGTAATTGGATCGACCACGTTTCAAGTCGGAGCTAATCGTCCGGTGGAAACCACCACGAGGTCAGCAGGGGCTCAAGAAAGTGGATAATATATTTTTTTCTTGCCAAGTCTTCTTGTCTAATCGTCCAAATACTAGGTCGATTAATATATATTTTCAAAATTCACGGTAGAATCAAATACAAATAATGGTTCTAGGTCGTGAAAGACCGCTGCTCGCTGACTAGATGACGCTCGCACGGCGCGCTGGTGCGCGACAAATGTTAAAAAACTTATAGTGCCCATTGTGACGAATGACCAAGGAAATAATTAAATTGAATATATATAACTTCTACGAGTATATCAAACGGAAATACTATAATTGAATCTATACTTAGATCTGATAGAAAAACTTTTCTCGACCAAATGGTTTTTGAGTGATGATTTAAATAAAAATAAATTGAATTAAAGCGAAGTATAAAAGGGGTGAACGCTTATTACCTAATTCTGCAGCTTAAACTTCTAGGTTTACTTATAATTCATGTTAACCTACAGAACTGATGAAGTTCAAAAATGTTATATATCGCGCGATAACTTAAGCTGAAATTAAAAACAAGAACATTCATATGAACTAATCATGCAACTTAAATTACTATATTTACACTTGGCACCGAGGTCGAAGATTGTATCGTTGATTTCCACGGTGAAGAATGGATTCTTCTGCAAGGTCACAGACCTCTTCTGAGATCACCCCCTACGGCGCTTCTGAACCGGATCGTGTTCTAGATTGTCTAATCTAGTCTGTTCGATGTCACCTTCAGTGTCCCGCAAATCATGAGGATTATTGTCAGAAATGAACACTGGTGACTGATTGACCTGAGCATCTGGAGTGCTCATTGGGGGTCGAGTTTGTCTATTGACGACTTGAGCAGCAGTAGGGCTTTAGTAGGGCATTAGTGGTGAGCTCAGCGTTCTGTTTTGAAGAAGGAGGTAGCTTCTGATCAAGGCACTGGCTCGAGTTGTTGAGTAACATTGGGGTTACTCTGGTGAGTAATTGCGAATTTACTCTTTCTGGCATGCGCGGGATACACTTGGGTGGTGTTGCACTTTCATGATGCGATTACCTAGGTCTATTTCGTAGACTTCTCCACTGATTATTCTAGTGATGGTAAATGGACCCTTTGCTGGGGGCGCAAGAGCGGCACTACAACCTTGAAATTTGTAAGAAAGCTCGTAACTTCGAACATAGACCTCATCGCCAACTTCATATCTTGGATTCGGGATCTTCGATTATTCTTTCACAGCTTTCTTATGCACATACTCAGCCTAGTGTTGCCTTACTTGCACAATCCGGTCTTATGACGAAACGTGACCTCATTCCTTTTTGAATATCTTGATTCCTCCGTTCCGTTGGGTTGGCTCGGGGTTGATACGCAGGCGTCGTCCAAGAAGCTGCTCCCCATCTTTCACAGGCTTGTAACCAAGCTTTACCCGTAAACTGAGTTCCGTTATCCGTTAGCAGAGCACGCAGATACCCATATCGACTGAACACTTCTCGTTCAACGATAGTGATGAGTTGTGAAGCTTTTGCACTGCCAAGGTGTAAGGCCTCCACCCATCTCCAAAAAAGGTCAGTAACAACGAGTAGGAAGGTTTTTCCTCTTGAGGATTTGGGATAGGGTCCCATCAGACCTGGAGCCACTGTTTCCCTCGGGTTCTGGGGGTGCGAGATCGTTGCTGATCACGGTGTGAGGTCCTCCCTTATTTTTGTCTAGTGAAAACGTTCTTCGATTACGGGAAGTGTTTCATCGATATATGGATGTCCAGCGAGTCCTGACTCATGATACTCTTGAAGCACAAGTTCGCGAGTCTTAATGGGTACGTAAAGCAATAAAAAGCTCCGATAATTTTCTCAACTTAGAGACAATCATGCTGATCTCTTGATAAATCTGCTGAGATGTAGATATTTCGTCATGCAGGCCGTTTCTTTTTATGGTAGTAAGAAAGGGTGTGTGGACTCTGTCTCGATCGGTTCTCTCAGGTGGAAGCATACGCTCTTGCTATTGGAGGTCTTCATTAAAATCTGGACCAGAAGGGTCCTGACTAGTCAGGCAGCGTTCCACAGTGAAATCATATTCCCCAAGTAAGCATGCCCAACGTCCTAACTTCGCACGGGTATCTTTGAAATTCTTTAACCAGGAGATTGCCTCGTTTTCGGTTATCAGAGTGAAGTGACTTCCCAGGAGATGGCAGGAGAACTTCTTCGCGGCCCATACAATGGCAAGACATTTTCGTTCATTCTTCTCGTAGTGGGCGTCAGTTGAGGAAAACTTCACACTAGCAAAGCTGATTATGTTGCGCGAAGTGTCGGGTCGGGGCTGATAAAGGACAGCTTTCATTCCCACGTCACTAGCGTCAGTCGGAAAAGTATACGGGAGGTCTGGTTCCGGTTGTCCGAGATGTAAGAGTTTTCAAAACAACGTCTTGATTTCTTCAAAGGCCGTAGCTGCTTCTATTGTCCAATTTCATCTACCAAGTTGTTTTCTCAGTAGAATAGTGAGCAGAGCGGCGGTTGTAGAGAAGTGAGGTACATACTCTTGGATTCACCCACAGATGCCGAGTAATTTCTGCAATTGTTTCTTAGATCTTGGAGGTTCTGCTTGAGCAACAGCATTCACGTATTCAACTTAGGGTTGATTAGTATCAGGAGTGACCACATGACCAAGAAATTCGATATTGTTGTTCCCGAATTTGCTCTTCTCCAAAGAACATTGGAGGTTATGCAGGGTGAGCCGTTCCAGAACCAGACTTACATGATGCAGGTGTTCTTCGCAAGTTTTGGAATAAATGATTATATCGTCTAAGTTGACCATGCAAATCTTGTTGATATAACCAACTGGGATGACCTGTGACATCAACAGTTGCAATGTGCTTGGGGAATTTTTTAAACCAAAAGGCATAACTCGGAACTGATGAATTTCGCCTCGACGTAAGGTAAAAGCAGTGTATTTCTTCAAAGACACTTCCATTGGGACCTGCCAGTCACCGCTGCGTAGATCGGTAGGGAGTGTCCTTGGTGATGGCGTTCAAATTTCGACAATCCACATGAAAGCGGAGTTTCCCATTTTTGCGAAATACAATCACAACTAGCGAACTGTATAACCAGGAACGAGGTGTTTCTAGATCAACCACACACGCTGATTCCCAATACTAATTTTCCGAGAATTTGTAAAGAGACTCCAAACTTTGCTACGTCAACTTGTCCGTGAAAGGGCTCCATTGACGTACAATGCCTGTCGGTAAGATATGGTGGGTGCACGTAGTTGTCCGTGGAGACACTGTCAAAGAGGGCCTGGACTTCAATCCCGCTGATGTGAACATAGAAGTGCGGTAGTTGTCTGGATCGTCTCAAGGTTTTTTGGAATCTTATCGGGGGACGGTAGGTTCTGACGCCGTCCCCTTGCGCCAGTTTTGCGGAAATGGTTTTCGATTTGAAGATTCAACCATGTTTTCCATCCATATTTTTTTTCTTGTAAACCGGGCAATCTCTATTGGAGTTATGGTCTGGACAGTGCCAACACTTCGGGAGCTCGCGTTGTGGCGTTGTGGAGCCGGTTCGACCGGTTCGGTACGACGTTCTGTTCTCCTGGAGCTATGAGCCGTTTCTGTTTCATTATACTCTGCCTCGACGGCTCTTGTCATTACTGTAGCCAAGCTGGCTGGTTGTGAGGCGCAGATTCCTTGGTAAATTTATGGCCTTAGAAGCTCGAGCAAGGTGCCTACTATTGTTTGCTCAGTAACAATCGGCTGTAGTCGTCGGAAGAGAAGGTACTTCTTTTGAAGAAACAGTCCCACCGGTTCTTTTCCAGATTGGCGCTGAGAATACAGTTGAGAATTTAAACGCTCTACAACCGTAGTACCATTGTATCGATGAAGGAACATCTCCCGAAAATCTCCCCATTCATAAGGTATCCAGCGATATGTGTCCCACCATCTTTCGGCATTACCTTTCAAGGCTTGGTTCATAATAGGGATGCGTTGATTGTCAGGTGTGCCAACTAACCTGAAATGGTCTTCCATTTGCGTAAGGAATGAGCTTGGGTCTTCATAATCCCTTCCATGAAATTCTGGGATTGGTAGGGCAAGCGGTGGTCCTTGTAGGAAGGCTCGCATCGCTGCCAATTTATAAGAGAGCCCTGGTGGTTCGGAAACGGATCCTGGACTGGTGGATTCTGTTGAAGATTTGGTGTTGATTACCCTCCTAGTTGACATGCGGATTTTCTTGTTGAATTCCGTACAGATATCCAGGTGCATTCATGGAAATTTTCACAGGTGGATTAACCCGGAAGTTTTATTGTGGATTCACCTGTTGAATTCCATTCGGATTTTCAAACGCATCAGCGGCGACGATTCCAGCATTATTTTCAGGTCCATTTGCAGGTGGATCCGCACGTTCAAGAGGTGGTTCATACACGAGTATATTTCTCGGTGGATGGTCAGGTCGATCTGCTGGTAAATGGGTATGCAGATGAGGTTGCTCAAGGCGTAAGACCTCGGCGTTGCCTGGGTCCTGATCGAGATTCTCCATGTTGCCCGCGTGACCTTCAGCGGCATTTACTGCTTGACCACAGGGCCTGAATCCCAAAAGTGCTACGCCAGGAGAGTTCTCACGCCCGCGAGCCTCTTGGTTCGTTGGTCGGCGAGATCTAGGTGAGGTTCGTCCGATAATTAGGGAGGGCGCCACCGAGTGTTTTGACACTCTCGAAAGTGTGGTTTAGCTTGACTTTGTTGACGCGAGCGAAGACAACCACAGAGTGGATTTTCAATTTTGGAAACGTAATGTGAAGTTAACATTAACATAAGCCTAGGTCAGAGACTCCCTTGAGAAAGGCTTAGATCCCAATTCTCGGGTCCCACGTTAGCTGCCAAAATTTGCCGTCGTTTTTTTTTTCATTACAGGAGACAAACATACTTACATAGCTACGTTAGCATAATCAATGAAAGAAATAATTCCTTCGTACTTTCTCGGCGGGCGGTTGAGTTATAATCGACTAACATTTTTTTGGGATTCGGTAGGTACTAGGGTGAACTAAAACGTCCACGGCACTTCCACAAGCTGTCGAAGGCTACTGTGGATGGTGGCCAAAGGCTTGAAGTAAGGGTTCCTGCTTCCTTGGAGGTCTTCGCGGTGGAGAGAGGATCTCCTCGATTTTTATGGCAATCGGCGGGAACGAGAGGGATACTCCTGTTTTCTGGATGATCTTCGGGGTGATGAGCGGTTCGTACCTTGCTCCTCTGGAGATCGTTGGGGTGGAGGAAGGTTTCTCACCTTTCTTTCCTCCTCCGGAGAATGTCGTGGGGTGGGTCGGAACCTTTTAGGGCTGGAGGGATCACTGATGTCACGTCCTGAATGCGGCTTTGAGGCATGCCCAGGTATGTATAGGTCTCTCCAGTATTGAGATGTCTAATAACACTTACATCTGCAAGCTCAGAGTCCTTGGGAACGCCGGTAATCTTTCCTTTCTTCAGATGAATTATTGCATGAGTGACCTTATGCTCGCGCTGATTAGTGTCGCTACAGAGATATCCAGGAGAATTTCGTAGTGCGAGAGATAGATGCAGAAGTGAGATGCAAAAAAAAAGTACTCATGGTATCAGCTTAACAGACGCCCCCCTGGAAGGTACCGCTGTTCGTTGTCAGACGCTAATTTATAGCTGAGATAGTGAATGTAGTTTTCCAAAGTGGCATCAATCTCTCCATGCATCTCACTTTGTGTGGATGTACCTTCAAGATTTCCAACAGATAGATGATGAGTCTATAAGAGGTTGAATCGAAAGCTTTCCGGTAGTCAATCCAGGCCATTGACAGGACGCGCTGATGGGCTGCAGCGTCCTTACAGACACACCTGTCAATTAGCAGGTTCTTTCGACAGACTGCTACACATATTTCGAGCCACGTTGTTCGTACATGTCTCGCCATACAGGCTCAATTCGTCGAACAATCCTGTTATATAGAAAAGCTGTAAAGATCTTATTCAGTGTGTTCAAACAAGTTATTGGCCAGAGTATAGTCCGTCCTAACAACAGCCACTGCGGAATAGGCGTCTCCGACTTTAAGTATGAGGTGAATATGCGGGCCAAATTTCGTGTATAAAAGTAAACTTCTTCCACCAAAAACTCTTAATACAATCTGGTCCAGCACCGGAAAAGTTCTTCGTGCCTCTAAGTGCTTTTTTCACCTCTTCGGCAGTGACTGATGGGCACTCCTCCTCAGATTTTATGAGGCTGTCGCAAAACTCCTTGAAGCGGATGATATTGTCAGTATCTTCCTTCAACTCCAGTGTTTTCGGGATCTTGTACACCTCTCTCCAAAAAGTCTCTACCTCCTTGGGCTTGGGTGGATTTTTTACAAAAACAGGGGGATCACTGAAGAGGCGCGATGGGTCAGCGAGAAACTGTTGATTCTCCCTGATCCATCTCTCGCTCTTCTGAATTCTCCTCCTTGCGTCAGGTAACAGCCGTAACTTGTCAACAATATGCTGCTTGATTGTCAGCAGCTTTGACTTGTTTAGTATGTGATTCAAGATCCTTAGTTCTTGGGCGAAGTTTCGAACCCTTTCGGTGAACGGTCTACCAGACGTTATGTAGTCAATCATACATTGAACACGGGACGCATTCTGTCTTGCCCATCCAATTTTCTTGTTCAGTTCATGCAAGCGTCTCTTGGTCTTTTGATCCATCGTCGGTTTTAGCCTCCAATTTGAATCAGCCAAAGCTCTCGCAGCACCATAAAATGAGCAATTGATGGTCCAGAGGTCGGACTCTTGCGAGATATCACCCCGAAGGGAGGCATACACTTCAGCCAGATCTTAGGGCTCAAGAGGAACTTGCACGTTGATGTTCCTCCTTGTACTGAAATTGCAATCATCTTTCACAAGGAGCCTGCTTTCTACGGTTAGTCTTAATGTCGCTTCATCTTCGTTTGCAGCTTGATCAAGCAGTTGTTTGGGAAGTGCTTCGCGTACATATCCATTTTTCCGGAGGTTGTCGGCCTGATTTCGCAAAGACTGATGCGAAATGTGCTGAAGCTCTGGGTGTTTCTGGTACCACAGAGTGTGCATACGCGCCGTAAAGCCTCCGCGAACAGTGATAATGCTGGCATCGTAGCAGTCTAGCACGTCGTTCTTGAGTTGATCCGTCCACTCAATGTGGGTGTTTCGCCGGTTCGTCGTCGTGTTTCCATCTAAATTATTTTCAGCACCCCGAACTCCAGGATGATCGGCAATTTTTGACGACCCATTGTCGGGTGCTTTGCGCGTTCGATCGTTTTGAACTGCATCTACAACATTTTGGTGTTTTGGTGGTATGCCGGTATGCCGGTATGCCGGTATGCCAGAGCCACCGTTTAAGACACCTTATCCAGGTGACATTCAGCTTTCGGCACGGTTTTTACGCCTCCGCTTAGGGGTTATTCCTTCGGGTCCATCCCTGGACAATGTTTCGCGACTGTTTATTAATAATTATAACCATATGCAGCAGAAACCCTTGGTACAGGGACTCTCTATCCGCAACCCGAGAACGCGTTCCGTGGCTTTGTCATAGGCTCTTCGGTTCGATTCACAAGGAACCAAACCCAAACTAATATAAATCCCAATATTACATTCCATTTCAATCTATCACCCCAAATATCCTCTAAAATACTTTCGCAACGAAAAAATGGTTCTGACAAAGGTTAACCAGGACCGAGGGGGACAGAGGACTGTACCATCAATTTTGAACTTGATGTCAATTTTGAAGGTCATTTGAGGGTCAAGATGACTTTTTTAAATGGAAATCCCTATTTTTGACTCCGGATTTGAAAAGAGCGGAAAATTTTACGTCAAAAATGTCTCATGAGAAATTTGCTGTTGTCACCTTAGAAAGGTCAAATATCAAGGTAAAGTGTTTAAAAAACGGACATGTGCCGTTTTTTGAAATTAATTGATGTTCTCAGAATAGAAAGCCTTTAAGATGCTTTAACAAGTCGATAGAATGTAAAAATGTGAACCACCTTGACCATCTTCACCTGCAGGTAAATTGTCAAGGTCATTCAAAGGTTAAATGTCAAAAAAAGTATTTTGAAGTGAAGTCAAATGAAGGGCAACTGTTTAAAAATCTCTTAGAACCTTACTCTCAGCGTCACCCGGAAACAACGACGTGGACGTAGTAAGTTCTGTTTCAAAATGCTCTCCATTAGCTTCAAGACACAAACGTAGACGCTTTTCAAAACCGTCTACTGTTTTGAGCAAAGTTTCTCAAGAAATGGCTGCGCAGGCTATCCGAAACCTTTCCATCAGATCTTCTCTTGTTGTAGGTCGCTGAGCAAACACTACGTTTTTAATATAACCCCATAGAAAGAAATCAGGTAATGCTAGATCTGGTGAGCAGGCGGGCCATTCGATTGGACCTCCTTTTCCAATCCATCTCTCATTGAATTGTAAGTTCAAAAACTCACGTACGATGAGTGCAAAATGTGGCGGAGCACCATCTTGTTGAAACCACAGTCTTTGTCTTGTTGCTAAGTTAACGTTCTCCAATAGTCCTGGTAAATGGTCCGTTAACAACTCTAAGTATGTATGTCTGTTAACGTTTTCGTCAGAAAACTAGGGTCCAATTAAATAGCCATTTACTATTCCGCACCACACCATAACACTCCATCGATGTTGATGATCCATCGGTCTCTACCAGTGAGGATTTTCGTCCGACCAAAAATGACAGTCATGTCTATTGAGCTGTCGATCGCTGAAGAATTGACTTTCATCTAAGAAAAGTACACATCGAAAAAAACTAGGATCATTCTGTACCATCTGCAAAGCCCATTGACAAAAATTAAAACGCGCTAAAACATGATGTGGCCTGAGGCCTTGGGTTAGAGTAATGTGGTAAGCATGATAGTTCAGAGATCTTAAAATTCTTGATACCGTTGTACGTGGTATACCTACCTCTCTTTCAATTTGTCAAGGACTGATTTGTGGATCAATATGAACGGCTGCCATAACAGTTAGAGCTCGTGCATTACTTTCGTCGTACTCTGTATGTTGGCATTCACGAAGAAGAATCTCATTGCGAGCTCTTTCAGCCAAAGTTCTTATTGTTAGTCTGGAAGGATGCCTTCTATCTGGAAACCGTTCAGCGTAAACTCTTGATGCAAACTCTTGATGCAGCGGCGTAGTTAACGTGACATTCCTCTAAAATTAGTATCATATCAACGATTTCAGTAGATAAGTAATCAGCCCTATTGAGAAATTTGTTTGAAACCTAGCTTTCTTTACTTCGGCTTTTAGACGTGAAGCATCTAGATGGAGTAATGCACTTTCCTCACTTCTGATGTCAAAATTCAGGCCAAGGGTCTGGGCAGCTTGCTCCGCGGCTTTGTAAAGGAACGCTCCTTCGCAAATCATCTCTTGGTTTCTGACCATCTTTAGGATAGGATATTTGCCATTAGCAACTATGTAAGTTGTACTTGGAACAATTCGGCCATGAAGACACTGGAGATTCAGAAGTCCGCGTCCGCCTTGACGGCGTGAAATGTATAATCGCGGAACTGACGAATTGATATCCAAGCTTTTATGCATATGCATGATCTTACGCGTGGTGACATCATGGGTCTCAAGCTCGTTCTTCGTCCATTAAACCACCCAAAACGATTAGAGTAGAACTGGGACGGCAAGCATGTTAGTCGCAAATACCTTGTTCAACACCGACAGATTGGGAGACCAAATCTGTCGAAGAAGATGCTTGTATCTGCTTGGGTGAGACTCCTTCACTCGTGTTATGTCCTGAATGCGGCTTTGAGGCACGCTCAGGTATGTATAGGTCTCTCCAGTGTTAAGATGTCTAATAACACTTGAATCCACAAGCTCAGGGTCCTTGGGAACGCCAGTAATCTTTCCTTTCTTCAAATGAATTTTGGCACACTTGTCCAAACCAAAGTCCATCCCAATCTCTCCTGTGTAGTTCTTAACGATATTTATAGCAGTTTGAAGTTTGCTTTTACCAGCGGCATAGATCTTCTGGTCATCCATATAAAATACGTGAGTGACCTTATGCTCACGCTGATTAGTGTCGCCACAGAGGTATCCAGGAGAATTTCGTAGTGCGAGAGATAGTGGCAGAAGTGCGGTGCAACAAAGCAAAGGGCTCACACTATTTCCTTGAAAGACGCCCCTCTGGAAGGTGACGTTGTTCGTCGTCAGACGATAATTCCTAGATGAGATGGTAAATCTAGTTTTCCAAAGAGGCATTAATCTCTCTATGCATCTCACTATGTGTGGATGTACCTTCAAGCTTTCCAACAGATAGATGATAAGTATGAGAGGTTGAATCGAAAGCTTTCCGCCAGTCAATCAAGGCCATTGACAGGATGCGCTGATGAACTGTAGAGTCTTTACAGACACACCTGTCAATCAGCAGGTTCTCTCGACAGCCTGCTACACCTTTTTTCGAGCCACGTTGTTCGTACATCTCTCACCATACAGGTTCAATTCGTCGAACAATCCTGTTGTTTAGGACAGCTGTAAAGATCTTATACAGTGTGTTCAAACAATTTATTGGCCTGTAATTCTCTGGTTTGGACAAGTTGCCTTTTTTCGGTAGGAGTATTAAGTAGTAGTGCTTTATTTGTTTGAGAATCATCTGATGCATACAAATAGGTTACAGTTCAATTCTAGAACTAACTGTTATTCTAATAAATAAACACAAGAAATAAAATTAAGGTTGATGGTAGACATTTTCCCAGAGGATATAAGCCGTACTTACAACGAGAGCAAATAAAAAGAAACTTGAATTATATAATTAATTATAATACTCATTCGTTAAATTTACTAACAAACATAATAATTTTTTTCATAGAATCATTTTCAGGGTTATCTAGCGCATTCAACCAGGCATTCCTTATCTCACACAAATCCCTGCTTTCGCTTATACATGAAAATCTCACAGTATTAAAAAATTGGCATTCTACTAAGAGGTGGTACACAGGTTCTGTATTAAAAACATTCTCATGACAGTAGATACAATAACCTTCAACATTCATACTGCAGCTTTTATTCTTGATTATAAGTCTAGGTTTAAACTTATTTATTAACCCTAATTGCGCTATAATTCTGATAAAACTGAGTGGTGTTCTTAACAGGGTTAAATATTTCTGAGGTCCTTCTCGCAAGGTTAATTGAGGATAAAGTATTAAAGCAGAGGACGAGTGGGCTCTCTGTAAATCTTCTAGATATAATATTTTATCATAAGCTCTTATCCATGCCGATTTATTTTTTTTGTAGAGAGGCAAGAGAAAGTAATTCCCAATCGCCCTCTATTCCAACCTTTTTAAATATTCTTCTAACCTGACGGGCCCAGTTGTATTTCTCTAGGGTTAACAAATCATCTTTTGATCTATCCAGTTCTCCTAAGCTTAAATAACATCTTTTCGGGTATCGATCGTCGGACATATTGAAAATTTTCTCTATCCAATTGGGAATTGACCCAAAAACTCTAACTGCAAGCTGGGATGCGCCTATTTCTAATCTAATAGCACATCCAGCAGTATTATGTGGAACATGCAGGATTCTCTTATAAAAAGTGGTTTGAACTTTTTCTATAAAATCTAAATACCTGAGACTCCATATATGCGCACCATACATTAAAATGCTGGATACAAGACTATCGAAAAGTCGAACAATAGGGTACCATGCGTTAAGTTTTAATCTGTGAATCAGAGAAATCGTTGATCCTACAGCAAGGTTAGATTTACGAACAGCTTCATTTTTTGTCCTGACGAAAAGAGCAGATTGGGTGAATGGGGTGCCCAGGTAGTTATAACTTTTGACAATATCAATCTCGGAGGTTCCGTACATAAAAGGCGGGTATTTTTTGTCATGGCCCTGGTATCCCTTTCTGTAGATCACTATTTTCATTTTTTCGATGTTGACTTCGAGCTCATTTATGCTGCAGTAATCTAATAATCCTTCAAGAATCTTACGCATTCCACCCAGGGAGTCCGCAAAGAAAGCCAAATCGTCCGCGTAAGCTAAGAGCAATATTTCCAACAAATGGTCTATTGATACACCTCTGATACCTCTGGCATACATGAATTCTTGTAAATCAGCAATTAAAAAAGCAAACACTGTTGGACTTAGAACTTCCCCCTGCATGACTCCTTTCGTTACATCTACCGACCCGGTGACGCCCTTATATCCCTTGATTGCAATATTAGCTTTAGAGTAGGAATTTATTACCAATCTAATAAATTTTGACCCAAAACCTTTCGAGATTAACTTGCCCTATAAGATATTATGACTAATTGAGGGAAAGGATGCTTTGAAATCAACATGGAGTACAAAAAGTTTGCCTCCGTTCAGTCTCAGGTGATTTTGAATCATTGCGGTGAGGGTAAAGATCTGATCTGTGCGACCTCTCCCCCTCCTGAAAGCTGCCTGTCACTCTGGAAGGAGTTGCATGTCTTCAGCCCAAGCTGTCAATCTTTTGGAAAGAATCTGCGTAAATATCTTTGTAACACAGTTAACTAATGCAATAGGACGGTAGTTAGTAGGATCAGTGACATCCCCTTTCTTGAGTATCATTCTAAGAAATGTTTCAGACCACGATATTGGGACCTTTTCTTCATCAATTATTTTATTAAATAACGAGTTTAAGTAAAGGATCAGATTGACGGGCAAATTTTTCAAAACGTCGTAGCTAATACCATCCGGACCAGGGGCCTTACCGTTTTTTGACTGTTTCAAGCTGAAATAGTTTCATCAAGAGTTATGTATGAGTCAAGATAAGGATTTTGGAAATTATCAATCGATATTAGGTAAGAATTTGGATCACGGACTGCGTAGAGAGATTTCAAGTACTGTTCCCATGTGTTTAAGTCTATATTATGTTTATACGAAGGTTTGAAATTATAGCTATTTACTATCTTCCAGAATTGTTTGGAATCGATTGAATTCACGAGAGAATCTAATAAGGAATTTTTGTAATCTTCCTTCTTGGAATCTAATAATTTTGTATGTACTTTTTTACAGTTTGTATAAATTGACAAATCATCAGGATTGAATTTTTGTTCCTCGCATTTTTAAGTACTTGCTTCAGCTCTCTTTTACTTTATCTGTATTGTATATCAAACCATGGCTTCGAACGACTCAGTTTTCTAGACGGTTTTACAGCCATGTTGAGTTCTGTCACTGTCTCTTTAATAACATTAATTAAATCATTTGAAAGGTCATCTATCGACAACATTGCAGTGTTAATATTTGGAGGGTACAGGATAATTTCTTTAAATTTATCAGCAATGTCATTATTCCACTTGAAGAAAGGGGTGCTCGAATAGTTTTCGTAATTTAAAGTCCAGTGATCTAATAACGTCAAAGCTATAGGAAAATGATCGGATCGAGTTGGAACTCTCAGCACTTGGAAATCCTCGATTGACTGAATTCCCTTGCTATTAGACCAGCCAAATCAATAATTGAAGAACATTTTTCTCTTCGGAATGTACATTGAGCTGGGCGCTCGCTTTTAGTTATCCCATTCAAGACAAAAAACCCATTTTTTCAAAACTTTCTACTATCTGTTTTCCCCTCTTGTCTAGATCAGCCGCCAGACTTGTTCTTGCGTCATACAAATTTAAGTTGTTACAGAGAGTTTCCTCCTCTAATTGATTCATTTCGCCAATTTTACCGTTAAAATACCCTCCCACAATTATGGAGTATGCCGGATATTTCAATGACAGGTCAAAGATTATTTCGTTTATATTGAACAGAAACTTTTAAAAACTAGAATTAGGGCTAGAGTATATTGATCCAATCATTATATCAGAACTATTACCTTCGAGTTTAACAAAAATGTAATCCCCTGCCGTACATATCGTTTCCATTTTTTTTATTTGCGTTTTTGATGATCAGTAGACCTCCCTTTGCATTTCCTTTTAAGGATTCTCTGGTAGCCGTACTGTAGACAACTTGACAATCGATATTGCGTTGAGGATACGTAATTTTAGGTGAAGAAGTAAGCCATGTCTCACTCACACATATGATGTCATCTGTAGTGGTATAGTTATATATGTATATCGTCTAGATTATTAAATCCTCTTGCATTCAAAAATACAATTCGAGATGCTGGTACTGTTGGAGAATCGTTTATGAACTTGGGATCTATTTGGAGTTTTCTCCTCCCGGTGTTTTCTTTAAAAAAGGTTTGATCGAATTTCCTTTTGGACTGTTTGATTTTTTTATTCAAATCAATACTAGGAGATTGTGATTTTGGAGGGCGTCCTCTTGCCCCTTTCCTGCTAGCAGTAGAGCTTACAGAAGAAGCTGAGATTCCACCATCGGACTGATAAACATCCTCACTCTTCTCTGCCACAATCTTAGCCGTTGAAGACACATAAAAAAATTGATTATCCATGAATAATCGGGTTCTTTTAATCGTTGAGGACTTCCCAAGACTCTCCAGCTTTTGTTGGTAATCTCGAAGCTTCTTGCGTGTTTCTCTTTGTTCGAGAGTAAAATGGTTTGCGAAAGTTACCTTCAGTGAGCGCTGACTTTTAGCATTCTTGAATATCTCGTATTTAAATCTCGAGTTCGTAAATGTAACTAGAACAGGTCTTGGTCCATCTTTTTTCCAAGTCTAATCACCTTTTCGAAGCAATCAATAGGTATATTGATTTTAGCATCCTTGAAAATCCTGTTAACCGCCTCAAAAAGATTCCCATTGTTAATCGAATCTTCCTTTACATGGTAGAGAAAAATATTCCTAGACCTTTGTTTTATGTCTAAAAATTCTACCTTTTCTCAAGGATACTGACTTTTTCTTCGAATACTTTGTTTTTCTCTTACAAGAGATGACATCTGGTTTTATAGATCTTTAATTCTTCTAAGATTTTTTCATCTGAGATCTTTAACACTTTAATATCTTCAGTCATTCGCTGAACATTTGCTCCTGTGGATTTTACACTCTCTTGAACTGATATTAAGAGAGATTTTAACTCTTCGTTGGTTGTCATAACTGCCGATAAACTCTCACTTTACACTTTGAAACTCAAAATACGAATGAGCTACGTAAGCTCTCAGAAAGGGACGACAGGGAGCGACCGGAAAACACGACCGACCGGCTCGGAGGCTAGAACGTATAGTGCGTCCCAAGACCAGCCACTGCGGAATGGGCTTCTCCGACTTTAAATATGAGGTGAATATGCGGGCCAAATGTTGGTGTATAGAAGTAAACTTCTTCCACCAAAAGTTCTTGATACAATCTGGTCCAGCACCGGAAAAGTTCTTCGTGCATCTAAGTGCTTTTTTCACCTCTTCGGCAGTGACTGATGGGCACTCCTCCTCAAAATTTATGAGGCTGGCGCAAAACTCCTTGAAGCGGATGATATTGTCAGTATCTTCTTTCAACTCTAGTGTTTTCGGGATCTTGTACACCTCTCTCCAAAAAGTCTCTACCTCCTTGGGCTTGGGTGGATTTTTTACAAAAACAGGGGGATCAGTGAAGAGGCGTGATGGGTCAGCGAGAAACTGTTGATTCTCCCTGATCGATCTCTCCCTCTTCTGTACCCTCCTCCTTGCGTCAGATAACAGCCTTATTTTGTCAACAATATGCTGCTTGATTGTCAGCAGCTTTGACTTGTTTGGTGTGTGATTCGAAGTCCTTAGTTATTGGGCGAACTTTCGAACCCTTTCCGTGAACGGTCCACTAGATGTTATGTAGTCAATCACACATTGAACACGGGACGCATTCTGTCTTGCCCATCTAAATTTATTGTTCAGTTGATGCAAGCGTCTTCTTGTCTTTTCATCCACCGTCGGTTTCAGCCCTCGATTTGAATCAGCCAAAGCTCTCGCAGCACCATAAACTGAGCAATTGATGGTCCAGAGGTCGGACTCTTGCGAGATATCTCCACGAAGGGAGGCATCCATTTCAGCCAGATCCTGGGGCTTAAGAGGAACTTGCATGTTGATGTTCCTCCTTGTACTGAAATTCCGATCATCTTCCAGAGGGTGCCTGCTTTCTGCGGTTGGTCCTAATGTCATTTCATCTTCGTCTGCAGCTTGTTCAAGCAGCGGTTGAGGAAGCGCTCCGCATACATATCCATTTTTCCGATAGTAGTCGGCTTGATTTCGCAAAGACTGATGCGAAACGTGCTGAAGCTCTGGGTGTTTCTGGCACTACAGAGTATGCATACGCGCCATAAAGCCTCCGCGAACAGGGATAATGCTGGCATCGTAGCAGTCTAGCACGTCATTCTTAAGTTGACCCGTCCATTCATTGTGGGCGTTTCGCCGGTTCGTCGTCGTGTTTCCATCTAAATTATTTCCAGCACCCCGAACTCTAGGATGATCGGCATTGTTTGCCGATCCATTGTCGGCTGCTCGGCACGTTCGATCGTTTTGAACCGAATCTACAACATTTTGGTGGTTTGGTGGTTCCATTGTTGTTTCCATGAGCAGCTAGGGAAAGGATTCCTCCATCCTTGTAGAGCCCCGCGTGCAAGGATAAGGCTGATACTCTGAGATGTCGCCGATATCCCAGATATATATATATATCGTTTTTGGTTTCGATTCCTTCGGATTCGGTTTTAATTAATGTGGAATAGAACTGAAGGGCCTATGACAAAGCCACCAAACGCGTCTTCGGGTTGAGGATAGACGGTCCCTGTACCAAGGGTTTATGCTGAATGTGGTTACAATAATTAATAAACAGTCGCGGACAATTCTCCAGGAATGGTCCCGAAGGAATTACCCCTAAGCGAAGTGGTAAAAACCGTGCCGAAAGCTGACTGGCTTTTACACATCAACATGTGCCCGCGTATTTACCTCATATTTAAAGTCGGAGACGCCCATTCCGCAACGACTGGTGTTAGGACGCACTATACTCCTGACGAAAAAGGAAACTTGTCCAACCCAGAGATTTACAGGCCAATAACTTGTTTGAACATACTGTATGAGATCTTTACAGCTGTCCTAAACAACAAGATTATTCGACGAATTGAGCCTGGATGGCAAGAGATGTACGAACAACGTGGCTCGAAAAAAGGTGTAGCAGGCTGTCAAGAGAACCTGCTAATTGACGGGTGTGTTTAAAAAGGCGCTGCAGCCCATCAGCGCGTCCTATCAATGGCCTGGATTGACTATCGGAAAGCTTTCGATTCAACCTCTCATAGACTTATCATCTGTATGTTGGAAAGCTTGAAGGTACATCCACACGTAGTGAGATGCATAGAGAGATTGACGCCTCTTTGAAAAAGTAGATTTACTATCTCATCTACAAATTATCGTGTGACAACGAATAACGTCACCTTCCAGAGGGGCGTCTTTCAAGGTGATACCATGAGCCCTTCGCTTCTTTGCATCACACTTCTGCCTCTACCTCTCGCACTACGAAATTCTCCTGGATACCTATGTGGCGGCACTAATCAGCGCGAACATAAGGTCTCTCAGGTATTTTATATGGATGACCTACACGCCTATGCCTTTGGTAAACGCAAACTTCAAACTGCTATAAACATGGTCAAGAAATACACAGGAGAGATTGGGATGGACTTTGTTTCAGACAAGTGTGCCAAAATTAATCTGAAGAAAGGAAAGGTTACTGGCGTTCCTAAAGACCGTGAGCTTGTGGATATAAGTGTTATTAGACATCTTAATACTGGAGACACCTATATATACCTGGGCGTGCCTCAAAGCCGCATGCAGGACGTAAGATCAGGGAAGGCATTTCTCCGAAGCAGATACAAGCATCTTCTTAGACAGATATGGTTCAATGGACAGTTCCGCGATTGTACATGTCACGCCATCAAGGCGGACGCGGACTTCTGAATCTCCAGTGTCTTCATAACCGAATTGTTCTAAGTGCAGCTTACATCGTTTCGAGTGGCAGAGACCATCTCCTAAAGATGGTCAGGAATCACGAGATGATTGGCGAAGGAGCGTTCCTTTACAAAGCCGCCGAGCAAGCAGCCGAGACCCTTGGCCTGAATTTCAACATCAGAGGCGAGGAAAGTGCATTACTCCATCTAGATGCTTCACTTCTGAAAGCCGAAGTGAAGAAAGCAGAGATAAAAAAATTTCACCAACAGCTACTGGACAAGACAAGCACAGAAACTTTCACATAAATGTAGAAAAACTGTCCTTGTCGAAGTAGCAAACTTTTGCTTTCCTCAAATCATCAGGGCTTAATTCAGGTACAAAGGGTTTCATTTTCGCATGCCAGGACGGTATTATTTCCGCCTTGGCATACCGTGACCGCATTTCATGTCAAGAAGTTTCCAGCGATAGGTGCAGAGCGTATCATGCACACGTTGAGTACCTACAATATATACTATCGGGGTGTTTGACCCGCGCAGGAACGACTTATATCTATAGACCTAATGCGGCCCTAAGAGTGCTTTATTACCATCTTTGTCGCTCTTACGATGTTGGTTGCGACCCCGCCCTGCCGAACGCTCGAAGGGGAATAGAGTCAATTGTGCGAAATGAGAAGTGCCAAATTTGTTGGAACTACGATTTTCGAGCAGCAGTCTCCGTTGCGCACTCGAGGCCTGACATTTCTCTTCAAGACTTCGAAAAAAGAACTATATTCGTGATCGAATTCTTGGCTCCGTCCGAATACAACATCATTGCAAAGGAGAAAGAAAAAGAGGAGAGGTATCAAGACCTTAAAAGAGAGCTGCAACGACTGTACCCAAAATATTCAGTGCAAGTAATTGTCTTTGTGATAGGTACTCTCGGAGGTGCGAAACTATCACTGGTTCGTAACCTTCGAGCCATACCGGCGTGCCAAAAATATGCGAAGGCACTTGCGAGATGGATGCAGAAAGCAGTCACCCTTGGGTCGCTCCGTGTCCTCAAGACACACGAGGGTTTCTACTGGGGGCTATTGACATTTTTTAGATGGCAGTTGCTCTTAGT
>CAKNXH010057621.1:0-10027 GCA_932178445.1 Andricus quercusramuli | reverse complement strand
AGTGGACATGATAATACATTTTTCAATTATATTTGGTAATTATTTAAAGAATTTTCACTTATAAAAAATATAGAACCATTTCTTTTATATTCCATTCATAAAAAAATAAAACAAAAATTTATTTATACAATTAAAGAATGTTAACAGTGACATATTTTCTTTAAAATTATTCTCAATTATTTAAATAGTTCATAGCCATAACAACGGCCATACCACGCTGAAAAAACCAGTTCTCGTTAGATCACTGAAGTTAAGCAGTGTTGGGCGCGGTTAGTACTTGGATGGGTGATCATTCGGCAATTATACTACTGCGTGCTGTTGGCGTCGTGGGTGTGGTGAGCCCACACTTGTAGTTGTTTACTACAAGAAACTATCCACCTAGAAACACTACCCGAATCGGGTAGTGTCACGCCTACCCCGAAAGGGAAATGGCTTAATGGTATACATACATGGTCACTCACTTTTGTCATTAAATATGTCCGACTATATATTGTATATAATATATGTATGGAAAATGGACATGATAATACAATTTTCAATTCTAGTTGGTAATCGTTCAAAGAATTTTTATTTATAAAAAATCGAAAACAATTTTTTTTATATTTCATTTAAAAAAAAATATATTATTTATTTATTCATACAATTAAAGACTGTTAAAAGTGTTTTCCACCTTGGCTGTGAAAAGGCGCAAATGAACAACATATGTTCTTAATAACCAAATGACCGAAAAAATATATAACTCTCAATACTCGTTAATTGTGCTATCAATTCCTACTAAAAATTATAAATCCTTTCTTAGGTTGAAAAGTATGGAACATTCTGGGGTTACTGACAGTAATCTGGAGATCTACCAGCTCGTACGATATGCAGAAATGCTTGAAGTCCAGTGGAAGGTAAATATACTGTTTCAATGATAATAATAAGAGATTGTTTTGGCAGAGGAATTTTCAAAAGAATCACGGGTGTTATCGATTTAGCGTCCAAGAAAGCTACGTTCCACAGAAAATGCTTCGTTGATTTTACATAGGTATGTACCTGAAAAGAAGGAACCCGTCGTTTCGGTATACATATCCTTAGTCGACGCTGCAATGGATGAAATGTACAAGTTCATGGATGAAAATGACGAGTGTCAGTTTTCGTTGGAAGACCTGAAAGAACAAGTAAGTGGCCACATTCCAGCTAATAGAATAATTAGGGCAAGATTATTGAAGAAATACGGAAGTAATGTAGCAATTTAGTGTCAATCTTCGTATTCTACCCTCGTACGTTTCAAAGACAAGGACCATGACGTTTTATCGAAACTTGGTATGAGGAAAGATCTACGAATGAAGACGTGAAGAAATTGCGAATTTTGAAAGCCGCTGCTGACATTATTCGATCAGATATTCGTTCAGTTCCTTGCCTAGTCCATTCTTAGCCTACAAGTGACCAAATTTTTCGTGATGTTAATACAGACATTCCTGAGTCCCTGTCATATTTCTTGGAAGAGGTCAATTTGAAAAATAAAAAAGGTAAGGCAGACAATGAAGAGGCGTATAAAATCAAATGCACTTCGATAAGTCACGCTATCATGTCAGCTGTTAGACCTCGTTCTTTTTTGTCACCTCTTCAGGATGGTCTTTCAGTAACATTGCATCGGAAATTTGTTTTCCGAAGGATCATCGATATCTGCAGCAGCTTTGGATTCAGCAGTTCTTATCGAGAAGCGAAGTTGTATGAAGCATCAGCTCTTTTCAAAAACCCACTGCTTATACAACCAGGTACTTTCATGCAAGCTGGCGGTGATAATTTTGATTTTAATCCGGCCAATGTAGATGGTAAGAATAATGTTTACAGCATGGTTTCAATCGGAGTATTCAATTCAGCAAGCGGAATATTACCGAAGAAGCCATTAAGCGTTTAAAAGAAATTCCAAGTGAAGCTGGTATTGCTGAAAAAGGTCGTATTTCATTATTGACGTATAATTCTGTAGCTGGAGAGGGGTTGCAAAAGCTAAAAGTTGAAGTATCTGAAAAGACACTGGACCTCAAGCCATGGAGTGTTTAACTTCGCAGAACAGTTTCAAGACTTCAGCAATTATATTTTATACATTCATCCATGCACCTCCCAGCCACTACAATACAATATACACCACTTTAGTTCATGCTGCAGAGAGAGCAGTAACTTTTGGCATGAAAACCTGTTTTGTAACTTTCGATCAACCTCTGTACATGAAAGCTCGAGATATACTGGCTGCTACCATTGTATCCGATGAAACGTTTATAGTTGCTCGATTAGGCAGATTCCATATGTTGTGCTGTTTCATGGGCTGCATTGGTTACATCAGGCCTGCCCAAGCTGGGGAAAACTGCTCGTTGACCACATGTTTACTTTCCACCACCAGTTCCCTCCGCACAGCGTCGGAGGCTCGGGGAGGTGGTCGCTCTCGGAAATGAAAGGGAGGTATCCAGTACCGTAGATAGGCAGTATCTCGGAAGCTGTTTAGGGCGACTGATTTTGAAATAAAATAGAATGAGTGAAGTAGTTTAGAATTTGGAATATAATAAATATATTAGCAATAATGGAATGAAATAAGTCTTCCAAACAAGGAAAGTTCAGAATATATTCTGTAAAGAAGGTTGGAAATAAATCTTTCAAAACCAACAGTTTCATGGAAAATAGCTTTATTCTGAAAAATTCTTGAAATCTTAAACCTAAAATCGAACACACTCTTTATACAAGGATTTTTTCGGAATATCATTTGTTGATACAATAATTACAATAAATTCTTCACATAAACTTTCAGTAAAAATTTGCTTACAGTTTGAAACACGCTCATAATCTTTTCCAACTTATTAGCATTGACATTTCAGGAAATTATTATAATTTGGTAAAAAATAAGGTTTTTACAGAAGAAACAATTTGTAGATTTGTAGAAGAAATTTGCAGATCTTTTTTGAGTGCACAGTATTTCTCTATTCATATTTTTTCTTATCTTGTATATTTCCAACGGATAATGGAATTTTTGATTTTTTATTATTTTTTTGTGCGATAAAAATTTGAATTTTCGTTTTTTGAAGAAAATTAAAAAAGGTCTCATAAAAATTTTGTAGGGTGTTAAAAACATTTTTCTTCTCTTGAATTTTTTTCATATCGTGGCGTTGTTTGGCTTAAAATGTTCATTTTCGTTTGTTTTTTGGAATTGTGTAAATGATATAACTCCAGTAATTTTTGTTTCACCAGAAAAAGGCATTCGGATAAATTATTTGTCTTTTCCAGTACTACGAATATCCGAACATAGAATTTTTAAATTTGCAACACAAGTGGTCTCAAAAATTTTGAAAGAGCGCTCACTTTTTGAATTTTTATCCCAAATGGCTGGCTAACGAACTTGACCTTCATTTTAGGACACTTGAGAAGTATACCAGAGCCCAATTCAATCTGTCAGTTCTTGCGAAATGTTTGATTTTTCATTATTTTTGTGTGCGATAAAAATTTGAATTTTCGTTTTTTGAAGAAAATTAAAAAAAAGGCTCATAACAATTTTGTAGGGTGTTGAAAAAAACCTTTTAATTCTCTGCAATTTTTTTCATATCGTGCGTTGTTTGGCTTAAAATGTTCATTTTCGATTGTTTCTTGGAATTTTGTAAATGATATAACTTCAGTCATTTTTGTTTTATCAGAAAAAGGTATTGGGATAAATTATTTGTCTTTTCCAGTACTACGAATATCCGTACACAGAATTTTTAAATTTGCAAAACAATCGGTTTTAAAAAGTTTAAAAGAGCGCTCACTTTTCGAATTTTTATCCAAAATGGCTGGCTAATAAACTTGACCTTCATTTTAGGACACTTGAGAAGTATACCGAAGCCCAATTCAATCTGTCAATTCTTGCGAAATTTGTCGTGCTAACAAAATAAAAATCTACATACAAACACGCACATCCCCATACATTACATGCATACAGAAAGATAGACAAATTCGCGAAAACCTGTTTTTTGGGCTCAGGATGTCTCAAAACGTGGGCATTTGATGAAAACGCAGGGGGTTTTCTGAGCAGAAAATTGAATTTATTTTCGTAAACCACCGCCTTGTAGTTTAGTATCACTTATAATCTTATATTGTCGAATTCCACATCCATTGCCCCAAAGTAAGAGAACTCTCTCTGATTTTCCGATAATATCATGTCAGAAAACACTGAGCTTGTTAAAGAAACACCATTCAAATTAGTACTATTTACATAGGGTCACATGTAAATGAGTCTTACAGGAGTAAAAGTGGAAAATGTTTAAAATTCTTGTAATTTCAACGCAAACTTGTACCGTACTTCTGTACATTAAATCACCTTGTGGCTCATTCGAAGGACCGTCAAAATATGGCCATTAATTTCTGAAGGTGAGCAAATTTGCACGAAATGGCAACCTGAAATTAGAAGGAAATATCAGATGCACTAATTGTTCGGTATCGACGCGGAAAAAGATTTTGTAACCTATTTTCAACAAGTGCATCGATAGCGGGAGTCATTTCTGTCAGGCCGATTCTCATTAAAGCTGAAAGATTTGTCTCCGTTAATGAAGCACTTTCTTTGGACTTGATGTAATTCATTAAAGAAAAAGAACATTCACATTGATAGCTGGTCCCAAACATAGAAAAAAGTCGCAAAGCAAATAATCTCTACTCCGGTAAAGAAACGAAAAACTGCTCTGCGTACTTTTTCGAATGCTTGAATCGTGAATCCTCTTGGAGTGAACGTAATTCTGATCTTAATTCTTCTCTTTGATCAATTACATTTGCTCCTAGAGGATTGTTGAACAAATCCAAATCAGGTTTAATGACATCAATGTTCTCGAACCTGTCCTTGAATTCTTTTTCTAAATAGAGCAAATCTGGCACGAACTGATGAAAAGTCAAGTCTGGGAACTCCACCCTAAGTTCGTTGCAACTTTTAAAATGTTTCAGCTCATTCCTTTCAAGTTGCAATCTAAGGTCTCGCATCATACTACAAAGGTTATCGGTGTGTTCCATTATATGAGAAAGACTCTCTTTCTTTATTTGCATATGGCTATTGAGAAAATTAAAATGTTCCGTTATGTCCGTCAGGAATGCGAGTTCACTCAAAAAGTTAAGATCGTCCTTTTGAAAGACTGTAGATTTTTCAGAGTGGACATGCTCTTTAAGAAATTTGGGAATCAATTTTCCTAATGCGAAAAATCATGCTAGACACTTTCCAGCACTTAACCACATAACCTCGCAATGTAGCTTCAGATCACTGAAAGAAGTCTGAGTGTCAGGATATCACTCATTAAACTCCTTTATGAATTCTTCGAATACATAATCTGTGGGTTCGTGAGTGATCACCACCCCTAATCAAATTTACAATTTGCATGTCTGTCATCATTGTGCCTTTTGAACGCAATGCCTTTCCACACAACGATTCTTGGTGAATAAGGCAGTGAATCAGCATGCAAGACAAAACTTCCCGATTTCTTAACAAGCCCCACAGACCAGAAATGTGACCTTTCAAGCGTTTGCTCCATCAGTGACAACATCTGAACATTTTTGCAAACCTCCAAACTCATCAACTATTGTCTTAAATGCGTTAAAAACATCGATTCGCTTCGTAGTTGTCAGCAAAGACAAAATCTCCAGCATTTCTTCACGTACGGAAAAATCCACAAAAACCATCCGCACGTAAATAAGAAGCTGACTAATATCCGTAGTGTCCGTGCTCTCATCCAAACAAAATGAACAAAAAATGCAAGAAGCTAGTAAACATTTTTATTTCTGTCGAAGCTGCGACGCAATATCACTTACTCGTCGCTAAATGGTGTGAGGCGCATAAGGTGTATAAATAATTAAAATCAACGACATAAGTAACTAAAAATACTTTTAATAAAAAATAACGGGAGCGAGCTTCATACAGTTTGAGAGACAGAAACGAACTGAGGTTTCGATGACGAATTCATCGTCATCCTGGGCCTGGCATGGCAACATGGCAGCTAGGGCACGTACCCGTACAGATTCGCAGATCTTAGTGCCTTTAAAACTCTACAGTGATATAATTTGCTCATACTTTCTACGAAAAGCATCGAACGAAATACGTGTCATTAATAGACCGGCACAAAGTATGAGAAATTAAAAGAGTGCCGGCTCGAAATATTCTATAATGTACTATAGAATTATAAGTAGGAATATTTGTGAATAATTAATTAAAATGTCGCCACAGTGCCCCCCTGCTAGTGATTCAATATACAAGAATATCAAATCACGATATAATATACATGTTATGATACATCAATTGAAAATTCTTTTTTCTAAGTGCCTGCTGCACGTCTTTTTATAAACAGTTGAACTTTCGCGAAAAGAAGAGAGGTGATTTAGGCTTTAGTGAAAGGGAGACATACTTGTGTACAAAGAAAACTTTTTCACTGCATATTAAATATATATATATATATATATATATATATATATATCGGCGACTCTCAGAGTATACAGCCTTATCCTTGCATGCGGGGCTCTACAAGGATGGACGAACCCTTTCCCTAGCTGCTCGTGGGAACAACAATGACAACACCAAACATATTTGTAATAAGTGCGGTTCAAAACAATCGAACGCGCAGGGCTCCCGGCGGAATCTTGTTACTTTTAAGTGGACGGATCAACTCAATGACGGCCTGCTGGAGTGCTACGATGCTAGTATGGTACCTGAACGAGAAGGTTACATGGCACGACTGCATGCTCTGTGGTGCGAGAAACACCCAGAGCTCTCAGACTTTTCGCAACAACGTCTGCGAAACCATGCCGAGAACCTTAGCAAAAGGGGTTATATAAGCGGAGTACCTACTCAACCGCATCCAGAACAAGCCGGCAACAGAGAAAGAGAAGCGACACTGAGACCAACCGCGAACAGGCATCCAATAGAGGAAGAACGATGCTTCAGGACCCGGAGAAACATCAACATTCAGGTCTCTCCCAAGCCCAAAGATCTAACTGAATTGGATGATGAACTTCGTGGAGATTTTTCCGAAGAATCCGACCTCTGGACTATCAGTTGTGGTGTGTACAATGCAGCGAGAACTTTGGCAGATGCAAGCCGTAAAACAAAACCAACGGTTGATCATAAGACCAAAAGAAGAATGCATCAACTCAGCACAAAGATAGGCTGGGCTAGACAGTACGCGTCCCGCATTCAGTGTGTGATTGACTACATAACATCTGGCAGGAATTTCACTGCCAAGGTTCGACGGTTCGCGCGCGAACTGCGGATCTGTCATCACACAATCAACAAATCAAAGCTAATGACCATCAGACAGCATATTGTTGACAGAATACGAATACTATCTAACGCTACGAGAAGTCTAGAGGGGAGAGAGAGGTGGGTCAGAGAAAATCAACAATTTTCATCTGATCCATCTAAACTCTTCCAAGACCCTCCAATTACTGTCGACCATCCGCCCAAACCAGAGGAGGTCGAAGCATTTTGGAGAGAAGTCTACGAGGTCCAGCATCCACTTCAAGAAGACTCAAAGAACATAAATAGCTTCAAGGAGCTGTGCAATTCCCTCATAACACCTGAGAAAGAATGCCCACCTATCACTACCGAGGAGGTGAAAAACGTATTAAAAGGCATGAAGAACTTTCCCGCTCCGGGACCAGATGGTATCAAGATCTTCTGGTGGAAGAAGTTCCCTTCAACCCACCAGCATCTGGCCCGAATTTTCACCTCGTATCTAAAGTCGAAAGTTGGTGGAAGGGCGCACAGTGCTCCTGCCTAAGACGGGCAACTTAGCTGACCCTAAGAATTACAGGCCAATAACTTGTCTGAACACACTGTATAAGATCTTCACAGTCATCCTAAATGATAGGATTCTTCGGACAATTGAACCTGTGTGGCGAGAGATGTATGAAAAACGTGGCTCGAAGAAAGGCGTAGCAGGATGTCGGGAGAACCTGCTCATCGATAGATGTGTCTGTAAAGATGCAGCATCCTATCAACGATCTCTATCGATGGCCTTGATAGATTACCGAAAAGCTTTTGATTCAACCTCCCATAGACTTATCATCTGTCTGTTGGAAAGCTTGAAGGTTCATCCACACATCGTGAGATGCATAGAGAGATTAATGCCGCTTTGGAAAACCAGATTTACCATCTTATCTGGAAAATATCGTGTGATCACTAACAGTATCACGTTTCAGAGAGGTGTATTTCAGGGCGACACCATGAGCCCTCTCCTCTTTTGCCTCAAATTATTGCCACTATCTCTCGTACTCCGCCATTCCGAAGGGTACCTCTGTGGCAAACCTGGAAATCGAAAGCATCAGGTAACTCATGTATTTTACATGGATGATCTTAAGCTCTATGCTAGAAATCAAGAGAAACTACATCTAGGTCTAAACATTGTCACAGAGTACACTCAAGAGATTGGATTGGAGTTCGGGTTAGAGAAATGCGCCAAGGTTAATTTGAAGGAAGGAATACTTAACGGCATCCTCGAAGATCCTGAACTCGTTGACAGAAACGCTATACGACATAAAGGATACTCTCCGATGCAGATACAAACGTCTCCTCCGACAGATATGGTCTTCCGAACTGTCGGCGAGGAACAAAGTATCTGCAACGAACATGCTTGCCGTCCCAGTAGTACTCTATTCATTTGGAGTAGTTCCATGGACGAAGGACGAGCTCAGATCCCTCGACATCGGGTCCCGAAAGGTTATGCACATGAACAAAAGCATGCACCTTAAGTCTTCTGTTCCACGACTTTACATCTCACGCCGTCAAGGTGGTCGTGGTATACTGAATCTTGAATGTCTTCACAACAGGATTATTCTGGGTACAGCACATATTGTCGCAAATGGACAAGATCCTCTTCTTAAAATGGTCGGAAAACACGAAGAAGTAGGCAAAGGGGCGTTTCTTTACAAAGCAGAAGAAGAGGCTGCTGAAACACTCGGCCTTGACTTCAATATCAGGGGTGAGCGAAATGCATCAAATCTTATCCATCTTGAATACTCACTCCTGAAGGCCCGGATTAAGAAAGCACAGGAGAAAAACTTCCGCGAAGAGCTCCTCGACAAGAAAATGCACGGCATCTTCCACAGAAATGTGGAAGATCAGTCGATGTCGTATAAGCTGACGTTTGCTTTCCTTAGATCACCCGGATTGAAGTCGGGCACAGAGGGCTTCATTTTGGCATGTCAAGATGGTGTCATTTCCACTCTAGCATATCGTCGCCACATTTTGAGCCAAGATATTCCCGATGATAGCTGCAGAGCGTGTCATGAACACCCCGAGCATCTAGGACACATACTATCTAGTTGTCCAGCTCATGCGGGAACAACCTACATCCAAAGGCACAGTGCGGTACTGAGAGTGCTTTATTACCATCTCTGTCACTCTTACGGCATTAGCCCAAATACCTCTTCGCTAAACGCCCCTAGAGAAATAGAGTCAATTGTCGAAAATGAGAAGTGCCGCATATATTGGAACTTCATATTCTCGACAATTGTTTCTGTTGCGCACTCGAGGCCTGACATGGTTCTTCTTGACTTCGAGAAACGAACCATGTTCGTTATCAAATTTTCGGCACCAGCGGACAAAAACGTCACAGCGAAGGAGAAAGAAAAGAAAGAAAGGTATAAAGACCTTATGAGGGAGTTGCGACGGTTATACCCGGAATATTCTGTTAAGCTAATCGTCCTGATCATTGGCGCTTTCGGAGGTGCCAAGGTTTCACTTGTTAATAGCCTGAAAAGCATCCCTGCATGTCAACAAAATGCTGAGGCACTTGCAGGGAGAAGGCGGTCGTCCTTGCAGAAGGCGGTCGTCCTTGGGTCGCTCCGTGTCCTCAGGGTGCACGAGACTTTTGCCGGATCATCGTATTGAATTCGCACAGACTGTAACCACCCATCACACGGTCGTGAGACGTGGTTACAGCTGAAATTTTACCGCGATTTCGCTGGGAGCGGGTGCAATTTTTCAGATTAGCACCCACTCCCGGCGAAATCCTGCGGTTGTCCTTATGACAAACTTTTAACTATATATATA
>CAKNXH010057620.1:34699-55175 GCA_932178445.1 Andricus quercusramuli | reverse complement strand
TCTCTCTCTCTCTCTCTCTAGGTACCTGCTGTACAAACCCGGGCCAGACTACAGTCTAGACGGTCAGCTTGGCGGTGATCATGATACTTGTATTGTATTATGCGAGGCGACCATAATAAAGATTGCCATGTATTTGCAGAGTATATAACCTCTATCGAGAAACACCAGCCCGGTCGTTGTCTAACACTTTGCCCATATTTTGAGATTTTATCATTTGAGAGTAAACTTTGACTATGGTTCCCATGAAAAAGTTGGAGGTGTGGCAAAGCTTCTGATTGGGCAGAATGCGTTTTCCAATAGGGTTTCTCAAAATGCGAAAATTCTCTACATTTCCCACTATTTTTGAATTTTCTTGAATATGATAGGTAGTTCTTGTAAACGTCTAATTCCGCCCACTATAGCATGTACCTTTGGTGTTTTGATATAAACACCCTTCTCAGGTTCAAACCAACAGTTTCTCTAGATCAACGCTAGAAGCAACACCTCAATTTTAACCAGTCTTAAAGAAAAATACTTTGAAAAAATGTTCGCAGCAAGTGTGATTGCTCAGATTATCATGATGTGTGAAGCATCAGGAGATTTGCAGGAATGCGAATTGAAATTAGTTTTAAAATTCCTCCTGACTTTCCCCAAAGGTGTTGGGATCGATCGGGCCCTAAGTGTAGTTGGAGACAATACGTTAGTGCGTGAACTCTTGATGGCCCGAAAATTGGAATTCGTGGAACAGCAAAGCCGACTTGAAGCTCTTCGAGAATACTACGCAGACGGTAAGTCAAGATAATTATCATTTTCTTTAATATATTGTGATTTTCATCCATGTTTATAGTCGTGATAACATAGTAATGCATGTGTTTATTATTTTTCCAGCACTTGGAGAAACATCGAACGATGAGGCTCAACAAGTTAGTTCACCTCCTCATCCTCCGTCGTCACCAAATTCGGCAGTGCCCACGGATGTACTAACACCATCGGTTCCCGACGTCATCGTCATTGATGACGATGTAGTGTGTGTTACACCAGTGCGCGAACGTGAATCGGCGAGTGTTTCGGAAAGTGTGCACATTGGTGAACGCGTGTGTGAGTTGGTGGACTTGTGTGGGAGTGACAGCGATGACGACAATGACGTAGACAACGATGACGACGGCGACGAAACGTTTTTTGACGAGGAGGAGATGGACCAGGAGATGACGGCCAACGAAAACGCTTCTGAGGAGGAGGAGGAGAGGGATGAGGAGGAGGAGGAGGAGGAGGAGGAAGAAGAAGTGCCAGAAGAGGATAGTGATGATAGTGACGACGAATTTATGATGGAGGCGAGAAAAAGATCACTTGAGGAATGGGATTATCCAATCGGTAAGTTGTAAAATATTTTGTTTCTATAAAATGACACTTTTTTGAATTGATGGGGTATATTAAATTATTTCAAAATCATATTAAAATCTTGAGTCCGAAAGGTTTAATCTCAAAATCAAATTAATCAAACTTTAGCCGAATCTCAAATTAATTTGAAAAATGAAAAAAAAGCTATATAATGTTTGTAAGATCTTTTTGCAACGGAAAATAAATGCTATAGAGTGTAAAATTAATAAATGAATAATTATTTATAATTATTATTAATCAATAATGAGGAGTCGTTCATAATAATAATAAATTGATAACAATTAATAAATAATAATTATCAACAACAACAATTTATAAATAATAACAAATAATAATTAATAATATTCAATAAAAATCAATAATCAATGATAATTAACAATAAATAATTAATAATAATTATTAGCAATAAATAATCAGGAATACTTAACAACAATTAATAATTAATGACAATCAATAATTAATAATAGTTAACAACAATTAATAATTAGTAATAATTGATAACATTTTGATAATTATTAATAATTCATGATTATTAATAATGAATAGCCATCAATAATTAAATAATCATTAACACAAACAATAATTAATAATAATCAACAATTATTAATTACTAATAATCAATAACAATCTTTAATTAATTAATAATAATCCATGATTATTGATAACAAATAACAATCAATAGTTAATAATCATGAACAATAATCAATAATTAACAATAATTAATAACAATAAATAATTAATAATAATTACTTATAATTAATAACAATCGGTAATTAATAATGATTAATGATAATCATAATAATTGATAACATTTGATAATTATTAATAATTGATAACATTTGATAATTATTAATAATTAATAATAATATTTCATGATTATTAATAATGAATAGCAATAAATAATTAAATAATCATTAACAACAAACAATAATTAATAATAAACAATAATTAATAATTACTAACAATTATTAGGAATGAATAATTAATAGTAATAATTATTATTTTTTAAATTAATTCAAGTATATATATATATATATATTCTGCATGTAGAAGTCAATCCCTCTACAAGTATGCATAATCAACGAGGGGGAGGACGGAAAAAACGTCGCTTGAATAATGATGATGATGATCATCAAGAGGCAAATAATGATGATAATAGTCACACGCTTGAGGACCACGAAACAAGTGATCATAGTAGTCTTTCAAATCAGGGTGGTGGAATGCCGGAAAATTCTAAATTTGTAATTATAAGCAAAGGGTTGAAACATTACCCGCGTTTTAAACTAGATGGTACGGAGATAGAGTTGCGTTTCCGGTATAATCCGGATGAAACAGTTTGCCCTATCGAGTGGCTCGAATCTGCGGTTAAAGAGCTCTTTCAATATTTAATAACACCTTATGCCCCTCTCGATTTTATCGGTATTAAATTCATCGCGGATAGTTTTACACAAGACGACGCAGCGTTATCTTTTCGTTACGTACGTGATTGTCAGTTTGAAGACCTCTGGAATTTAATTTTCATGGTCACACAGAGTGTCGCAGAGTTTCGGATAGATGATAGTTTCAAGATGACCATTGATTGTGTACGCAATCCTACGGGCGGCGCATGGGGAGTTCTAGCCAGTAATGCAGTCAAAAAAAGATCCATTTTAACGATAGAGAACCGCGATAACTTATGTCTCCCTCGGGCGATTGTTTCGGGTAAAATTTATCGGGAACGGGGTCAATTAAGAAATGGGGAAAAAAATGCAAAATGGCATGCTGTTCGTAGACAAAATTCCATGCTTCAGACGGTATTAGCACGAGATTTGACGCGTAATGCACTTGTGGAAATACCGCCTGAAGGATGTGGTTTTTTTGAAATTGATAAATTTCAAAAATACCTCATGTGCGAACAAATTGCCATTATCGTTTTTGATTTTAAAACTTTCGCTGATGGCTCGTATCCACCTTTTTTCGATGGCACACGGTATTTTATCGAGGTAGGTCAAATTCCTCTGCATAGTGTACATTTATTGTATGATAGCGACAGTCGTCATTATCATACAATTTTAAACTTGCCGGGTGCGGCTGCTAATCGTAATTTTTGTATACCTTGTAACAAAGGTTACCAAAATATGACTAGTCATAGATGCTCGCAAAAATGTGGGGCATGTTTTTCGCAACCGGAATGTGAAAAAACCCTTGATGAGGCACATATCGCAGGCCGTAAGTGTGAAGAATGCTTGCGTCTCTTTTTTAGTGAGGATTGTTTCAATCATCATAAAAAAAGTAATTCTTATTCCTCTGTAAAAAGTGTTTGTGAGGTAATAAGAATTTGTGATGTATGCTCGCGACTGGTCGACCTATCGAAGGATAAAAACCATAAGTGTGGTTTTTCTTTTTGTAGGACATGTGGATGCACTCGTGAATTTAATCATGAATGCTACATGAAACCCATAAGTCGCGATTCAGGGGCAAATAAAACTAATGACCCAGTCATATTTATTTTCTATGATTTTGAAACCCAACAGAACAAAACAGTCGAGGGAGCCGATTCGGTTAACGAACATGTAGTTAATCTCTGCGTAGCTCAGCAGGTCTGCTCATGGTGTATCACTGAACAGGATATCAAGAAACCTTGTGAACACTGTGGGTTGATTCGCGAATTTGTGTTTGATGGTGACAATCCCGTACGTGACTTTGTAGATTTCACTCTTCGTCCGATAGTAAAATTTAAAAAAATAATTTGTATAGCACATAACTCTAAAGGTTTTGACGCGCAGTTCATCTTAAAGCATTTAACAGAACATAAAAATTGTCAAAAAACAGATCCGGATCTCATTTTATCAGGTACTAAAATAATCTCAATGCGCGTTAATCACACCACCTTTATAGATAGTTTAAATTACTTTCAGTTACCTCTTAGTGCACTTCCGGCATCGTTCGGGTTAGAAGGAATAGGTGAAAAAAAAGGAACATTTCCACATCTCTTTAATACACCGGAAAATAAAAATTATTGTGGACCTCTTCCAGCAATTAAATTTTATTCTCCGGGTACAATGTCGAAAAAAGCTAGGAAAGAATTTTTAAATTGGTACGAGGAGAAAAGTAGTGATCCAGAATATGAATTTAATTTTCGGGAAGAGCTTGTTTCGTATTGTAAGAACGACGTCGATATTTTACGTTGTGCATGTATTGCGTTTCGTAAAATATTTCTCGAATGTGGAAATGTTTGTCCGTTTACAGAGGCCCCTACGATTGCATCGGCTTGCAATCGATTCTTTCGGAAGCATTTCTTGCGAGATAATATGATTGGGATAATTCCGAGAGGTGGTTATAGGTGGGGTGATACCCAATCCAGGGTTGGCATTGAATGGCTCTTGTCTATGGAGCGCGATCTTGATATTGTTATTCGTCACGCTGGTAGAGCTCGAGAGCATCGTCTTCAAGAAGGCCCTATAGTAGATGGTTTTTTTGAAGATGAAGCTACGAGAACTCGTCGCGTATTCGAATTTCATGGTTGCTTCTGGCATGGTTGCAAGCTCTGTTATCCCATTGACAGAGATAAAAAACTTGCAAATACTGGAGAAACCATGAATGATCGATACGAAAAGACACGTGCGCGGTCGGATAAAATAAAAAGATACGGTTATGAACTCACAGAGATATGGGAATGTGAGTTCAATCGCCTCAAAAATACGGACTGCAACCTCAAAGATTTTTTAAAAAACCATCCTTTATTAAAAACTAATAAAGTATTAAACCCTCGCGATGCATTTTACGGTGGGCGTACAGGGAATACGAAATGCTTTTACGAAGTGAAAGACGGGGAGATCATCGAGTACAAAGATGTTTGTTCTCTGTATCCGTACATATCGAAAGTCGGAAAATTCCCTGTAGGTCACCCTACCGTATATGTAGGGTCAGAAGATTGTAAGAAATTTACAAGTCCTGATTTTGATCTTACAAACGTCGAAGGTTTAGTACTTTGTACAGTTTTACCACCACGGAAACTTTATCATCCTCTTTTGCCGGTTCGTTTACACGATAAACTCATGTTTTCTCTCTGTCGCACATGTTGTGAAACTCTTGAACAGGGAGAGTGTTCGCATGAAGATGAGTCACAGCGTGTGTTGGAAGGTACATGGGTTTCTGATGAGTTGAAAAAAGCTGTGCAATTGGGTTACAAAATTGTCGATATTTCAGAAATATGGCAATATGACGTAGTACAGTATGATCCAATCACGCACACGGGCGGTCTTTTTGCAGGATATATTAATATGTTCTTAAAGATCAAACAGGAGGCAAGTGGTTGGCCATCATACTGTATTGATGAAGTTTCAAAGCTCGAATACATTCGTTCATATGAGTTGGCGGAGGGTATTAAGCTTGAGCGTGAAAAAATTATAAAAAATCCGGGGTTGCGTTCCGTTGCAAAACTGTGTCTTAACTCCTTCTGGGGTAAATTTGGACAACGTAATAATTTACCGCAAACAGAAATTGTACGGACGCGAGAGAAATTATTACGTCTCCTTTCTAACCCAGAAATCGAGGTTAAAGATGTCATGCCTGCAAATCAAAACATGTTGTACGTTTGTTGGGTGTACAGGAAAGAAGCCACTATCCCAGCACCTAATACAAACGTAGTCATTGCAGCGTACACCACTGCTCAGGCACGATTGAAACTGTACGAATATTTGGAACAGTTAGATCGTCGTGTCTTATATTATGACACAGATTCGTGCATATATGTCACACGCGGAACCGCTGATGAGTACACTCCACCTGTAGGTTCACTTTTGGGCGACTTGACCGATGAGTTGGAAAAAGATTATGGAGAAGGTGCCTACATACACTCCTTCGTTTCAGGTGGGCCGAAATTTTATGCATATATAGCTCGTGCGGCAGATGGCAGCGAGTCTGCTGTATGTAAAGCTAAAGGTATCACGCTAAATTTCGATAACTCACAACTCATCAATTTCAACTCTGTTCGAGATCTTGTAGTCTCTGAAAGTGAAGCTATTCGAATAAACTCTCGCAGTATTCGAACCACTCGATTCCATCAGGTAGTAACACGTAATGAGACAAAAATCTGTAGGGTATCGAACATGAAAAGGCGTAGGATAGATAATTATGATTCTTTACCCTACGGATACAAATCCGAATAAATATAACTGTTTTTAATTATTTATTTATTATATTCGGTATTCACCACCCTGAAGCTGCTATGATTCATATGTCTAGAGTTCAAAAAGGTATGCATGAATTAATTATATTGATAAATGACAGTGATTTCAATCTTATTTTTATTTTACAGATTGCAGTGATAAGACGCGCATCACGCATTACTCTCCTTGTCTGGGTGACGATGAGGATATTAGTGATTGCTCGACCATCATATTTGACAGCGATGATGACATAGCATGGGCAAATTCAACGAGTTTGACACCAGCTCAGATAGTACGAACTGAAAGACGCAGTCAACTTAGGACACACCCCTATATCCAAAAATCAACTTTTGGACTCGTAAGGTCTTCCTCTCCTGTAGAACCACCACAACCTTTCCTGCCAGACATAGACGAGTCACTTCCTTCCACATCCCGTAGTATATTTGTTCCTGAACCTAGTCCCGTCCCAACTTTACCCATTTATGATGATTTTCCTTTTGATCCACCTCCACCTTACGACTCTATTTTTCCTGAAAATGTGTAAATTCGGCCTCTCTCTCTCTCTCTTTCTCTCTCTCTTTTACTCTTATTTTTGATTGTTATTTACATTGTACATATTTGAGTATTTTAATAAAACATTTTATACTTTATATATTGTGTATGTGTTTCACTCATTTATCCTCATCCTCACCGTATTAGAAATAAACTAGATCTAAATTTTCAATAATTCGTTTCAACATTAGTCTAGATTTAGAAACCATTAGGACAGATTTTAGTATATTGCGTCATACAATCTTTCCGAATCTGTAGGAACCCTACACCTGTATACATTTCCTGAAAATTCCCTCTATTATCTATATATTCCTTATCTATCATTCCTAGACTTAAGCAAACACGAGCGAGCAGCGAGACGAGGCCCAGACACACAGCGCGGGAGCGGGCGTAGGCGCCAGACGTCTGGGTAAATAGGCGAGGAGTGGGGGAAGCCGTCTGGCGAGCCATAGTTGTTCCTAACTACTCCCATCTCAGCTGCCTTCAAGTTAAACTGTCAAAAAATTCAAAATTTAACCCTTAAATGGTAAAGGTGGGGTCACTTGTGCTTCGCCAAAATATTCTCATTCTGCTGGCTTGGAGAGAAGGGCGGAGGGAATTATATTGTATTGTTTAAACAAATGATCAAATCGGCAGTATAATGATTGATCCTTATACTAGGATAATTGATGAGATTTCATGAATTTTGCGCAATTTTTTAGAGCACTTTAGAGCACTTTTTAAAGCACCGTGCACGAGTGACCCACCTTTACCATTGGAAGGTGCCGAAAATGACGTTACCATTTAAGGGTTAAAATAATCACCCCACACACTTCCCCAACACTCAAGCTGATATCCCCATCCCTACAATATTATTACACAGATTAAAAAAAACTACCCCTACTACATTCAACGAATCGCGTCTCAGCTGGCTTCAACAGAAGCAGTGAAAAAAATTTCAAATTAAAAATAGTCACCTAAGAGACCTTTAGTACATTTAGCGAACCCAGTCGCAATTGACTTCGGCTAAAGTAGCCACAAAACTGTTTAATTATAAATAATCACCCTACACACTTTTCCAAGACTTTTTTAGGTATATCCATCCCTACTATAATATTTAGCAACTCAAAACAAAATGACTCCTAGTATATTTAACAAACCCCGTCTTAGTTACCTTCGACTTAAGCAGCCAAAAAAATTTCAAATTAAAAATAGTAACCGCATACACTTTCTCAAGACCCTTGTTGATATCTTCTTCCCTCAAATAATATTAGACAGCCCAAAAAACCACCCCAAGTATATTTAACAAGCGCCGTCTAAGTTGCATCTAACTAAAGCAGCAAAAATAATTCCAAACTAAAAGTTGTTACTTCAAACACCTTTCCATGGCTCTAGCAGATACCTTAGTCTTAGTTCCTAGAATAATATTATACAGCATCAAAAAGCACCCCTAGTACTTTCATCGAACCCCGTCTGAGTTTCCTTCAACTCAAACTGCTAAAAAATGATAAATTTAAACTGTCCACCCTTAAGAGGATTTTTCAGAATTCAAGATAATTCTACAGAATTTAATTTCACAGAATTTAAGATAATTTTATGGAAATCAAGAGAGTTTTACTCAATTCAAAATAATTCTACAGATTGCACGAGAATTCTGTTGAACTCAAGAGAATTCTACTAAATTCAAGAGAATTCTGCCAAACGTAAGAGAATTCTACCGAATTGAGGAGAATTCTACGGACTTCAAGAGAATTATACAGATTTTAAGAGAATGCATAAATAAAGAAAGATTCAACGGTATTCATGAGATATTTATACAGAATTCCGAAGATCTATGATTAATTCAAGGGAATTCTGCCTGACTCTAGAGAATTCTTTTAAATTCGAAAGAATTTTGGTGATTTCCAGAATATTCTTCTGAATTTGAAAGAAAACAGGATAATTTGACGAAACTCAAGAGAATTTCTACCAAACATAGGAGAACTCTACTGAATGTAAAAGAATTATACACAATTCAAGAGGATTCTACATAATTGAAGAGAATTCTACTGAATTAACGAGATATTTTTACAGGTTTCCAGAGGATTATGATAAATGCAAGGAGATTCAAGAGAATTTCGCTGAATTCAAAACAATTCTGCTAAAATTAAAAGAATTTTACAAAGTTAGAGAGAATTTAGCTGTTTCTAAGACAATTCTGCTAAACTCAAGAGAATTCACGAGAATTCCACTGAGTACTCGAAAATTCTACAAATTTCAAGGGAATTTACAGAATTCATGAGAATGTTCTCGAATTTTGTTGATTGTGGAAAATATCTTTTTCCATTTTTGTATCTCGTTGACGTGTGAAGTTGCACCAGAGTCACAACCTACTGCAAAAGCGATCCGAGGAGAAATTATACGAAATGAACTTGCTTATGCACACACTCTTGTCGATGGCACATGGACTGTCGACCTTCTAACGCGTGCTTCTGATTGGTTAATCTTTAATTGTTGATAACTCGGTAATTATTAACTTTAGAACAATTTTTTTATAATTATTTTCGACGCCATTTTTTTGTTAGAATTCAAAAATACAAATATGTTTTTTGAGTACTGGGACACCCTGTATAATTTCGAAAGATATTTGAGAATTTTAAAGGCCGTGGCTACGTGTATAGAAATTTCCGTACAAATAGCCGGATTTTTTTGGTGCGAATAGGGAAGCTGGAAAAGGGGCTATTTTTACCAAAATTTCGGTACTAATAGCCGGATTTTTGTCTAGATACACCCATATTTGTACCGAAATTTCGGTACACATAAACAGTTCCAATTTTAAAAGTTTTTAAGATATTAAGAATACTTTTAAATTTGAAAAGATTTCCGAAAATGTATAAAATATTGTTTAATTTCCTCCAAACTTCTAAAAGTCAAATTTTTCCAAATATTCTGTAAAATCCTGTAAAATAAAACAAAATTTCATAAGTTTTCTGGATTCTTTTTCGATGTATTTTAAAGTTTCATGGTAACTGGTAATTATATTACATGTCTCGTTCTCGAGGATAGTTATTTAGCCATGCTTGTCATGCTCAAATCCACAACGTTTAAAGTTTAAATTTGAACTATTTTTGGCGCTCTACGCCATCTTACCTCGCCCTGCGCCCTCTATTCTTCATATTGTTTCGTTGTGCCAACGAATCAACACGTTTATTGTTAAATTGAATTGGAATAAATATTTAAATAACCTAAAATAAATTGTTTTTTACCAATATGCCTAAAAAACATTCGAGATCACGATCAAGATTTCGATCACGAGACAGGAAGCGTAGGAGGGATGTTAAATGACAGACTGCAATCTCAAATGAATAACTCAACGGCGATTGTAAATTTAATGGCCGAAAGTCTAAAATTGCCTAAAGCAAATGTTTTAACCGTGGAAAATACAGTTACAAATAATTCAGGTAAGAGCATATTCTCGGTATCAGAATGCTCAGTTTTTCCACACGAAAATTTGAGGGTAAAGCCCACACAGCATTAGCAGGCCCACAAGACCTTATATGAATTAATGGTGATTTAGTTCAATAAGAAAATAAATAATCACAAAATGCTTATAATAGAAGAGAAAATTTCTATACCGAGGCTCCTAATCTAAATTTAGAATGAGGACCATTACTCAATGATATCGCGAAAAAGAGAGACCAGCATTTCGTGAATACGCAAAGCTGTGTCGCTACGGCGTTATCAGCACTGGGTGCCGCTATCTCATTACTGACAGAGCCGCCAGAGGAAGGCTTGAACGAATCTCTCTTTACAGATTACATAAGCCATGCAGGTCAAATTTTGTCACATCTTTGCTACCAACAATCAGTGGCTAGAAAAGCATACATCAAACCGCAACTCAATAAAAATTTTAAGCCGGTGGTAGACACTATGTTGTCCAAAGAATAACGGTCTCGCGATAACTTAAAAGATGAAGTCAAAGACATGAAAGAAATCGAGAAAGCGTGTGTGGACATCAAAGCGAAAACTCCAGCAAAAGTGACAGCAAAGCCTCTTTGGGGAGCAGGGAAATCTAAGATACCCACCTGCGAACAATCGTGGGTTATCAGAAAAAAAGTTGAGTGATGAAATACAAACCAAAGTCGTACCCTTCGACCACGAAGAAATAGTAAGGAGTAGTATCCCTGTAAGTGGGGAGTGGGACGAGCGACGTCCAAGAATTCTTTAGTGCTTGCTACGAATGAAAACTCGTATGCTGCCCCGTGCACATGCGCACTGGTGGGTGCCATGCCAACGATGTCAACACGCGTTTGAAGTTTCGAACTTGTGTATTGAACGAACATAAACAAACGAATATAACCTACATGTGCATCGAGATGTCAAAAAGTAACATATTGAGGGGGTATAACATGTGACTGCGAAAACAGCTCTGCGCATGTGCACGGGGCAGCACACGAGTTATCATTCGTAGCAAGCATTAACGGAATTTTGGACGTCACTTGTCCCACCTCTGCTCACCAAAGACATAGGGTGATACCACTCCTTACTATTCCTTCGTGCTGTCGACGCAACGTTCATCGAAAATGGGCTCTCGAGCGACGAACCAGTCATCATTGAGGAAGTGAAGGTAAAAAATTTTGCAGGCCGCTTAAGCCAATTTCTGGAGAGGTGGAAAGAAATCGCCTCAGACAGATTTATTCTGGGCTGTGTAGATGGATAAAAAATTCCGTTTACGGAAAAATCTATTCAACCAGTTTCACCAGAAGAAAAAATTTTTTCTTCTGAGGAAAAGAAAAAAATACAAATAGAAGCAAATGAGCTTCTATTAAAAGGTGCAATTGAAGAGTGTGAAGAGCGTGAGGGAAAGTTTATATCCCCATTCTTTTTTTATTTTTTTTTTATTTTATTTTTAACCTTAAAAATTTAAAGAAGTTTATTGAGCCTCAACACTTTAAGTTAAAGGACATTAGGTCAGCGTTAGGTATGGTATTCCCGCGAGACTTCCTAGGTACTGTAGATTTAAAAGACGCATATTTATTGGTCCCTATCTACATTGGAAATAGCAAATTTTTGAGATTCAGGTTTTGAGGGAAATTGTATCAATTTCTAGTCCTACCGTTTGGTCTCCGCATGAGTCCATATGTATTCACCTAAATAATGAAACCAGTAATTTACTGGCTAAGGCTGCAAAGTATACTGCTATGAGTATACTTAGATGATTTTCTATTCGTGGATAAATCTAAGGATCAGTGTGAGAAAAACATGAGAAAAGCAATCGAGTTTTTAGAACGATTAGGTTTCATGATGAATTATAAAAAGAGCTCACCGATAGCGGGTCAGAGTTGTAAGTATTTAGGCTTTATTATTGATTCTTTAAATTTTTTCCTGAATCTTACGGACGAGAAAAAGAGCCAGATCAGTGAATTAAAAGATAAATTGACGGTGAGGAAGTCGTTTAAGATTCGAGAATTTGCCGAGTATCTAGGGGTACTAACGTCAGCCTGCCCAGCAGGTCAATGGCAAGAGATCTAGAATGGTGGAATCTAAACGCGTCAATCGGATCTCACCCGATACTAACGTACGAATTTGTAAAGGAAATTTTTTCGGAAGCCTCTCTCACGGGTTAGGGCTATTTTTGTAAAGGTAAGAAAGCACGTGGCTTTTGGGATGAAAAAAAAAGAAAGAACATTGTGAAATTCTTCTCAGATTAGATAATAAAACAGCTATTTCATATGTTAACAGAGCAGATGGAATACAGTTCTCACACCTGAGTGAGCTCTCCCGGAAAATTTGGGAGTGGTTTGAGATAAGACATATATGGTTAAAGGGATCATACATATATCCCATCGACTAAGAACGTAGAGTCCGACAGGGCATCTCGTAACGTGAACGTCGATTCGGAATGGGAATTATCACCAGTAGCATTTGATCACATAGATAAACGATTATTTTTCAGCCTGCTGGCCTTAAAAAATTGACTTGCTTACACTTCCATTTTTACAGATTTTTCTTAAAACTAACCCTTAAAAACTAACATCCATCCATTCCATATCTCTAAGCCGCACGCTCTTATCGCCGTTCCTTCCTCGCTTCGCCTCCCCTCGCCCGCATGTCCCTACTTTTTCGCATTGCCTCGCTTGCCAACCTCTGTTTTCGCTCTAATACCTACTGCTTATCTACTATTTGCAATATTTACATCTTACTTATATATACTTTCTCTCCTATTTACAATCTTTCCGTCTCCATTCCTCTTCCTCCTTCCTTCTCTTCATCTTCATCTTACTCAGCACTCCCATCACCCATGCTACTGCCCTTTCTTCCCCCTTTTCATGCAACAATACCTCCATGCTTATCTTACTTCTTTCCACCTCCACGCACTCCTCAAACCAGTGCTCCACTCTTTCCACACAGTTCACATATCCTCTTCTCCCGAGAGAGCCAGAACCTACTGAAAACCTCCATGCACCCACAGCTCATCCTCGCTATAAGCTCCTGACTTCCTTTCTCTCCTTTCTCACATAAATATTGCGCTCTTGCCCTTGGTATAATCCAAACATAGTTCGCGTTAAACCTTGACTCTCTTATTCTCTCTTTCCACCTTGTTTCCTGTTCTCCTTCTCCCACCAACACTCCCTAACCAGCCTACTTCCTCCGTCTTCCAAAAATTTCTCCTCATATTTACACGCCCTGCTCCCTGCTAGAATCCCTACACTCGTTCTCCCCGTCTCCCTCCTGACAATATACTTAGGCGTGTTCCTTGCCGATCCCAGGATCCACTTTACATACCTCTCCTGCGTTCTATTTACCTCTTCAATCTCCTTCCACCCCCACACGTCTACTCCATACAATAGCACACTCATCACCAGCGAATCAAACAATTTCATTCTCCGTCCGAAATCATCTGCGAAAAGCTACTTCCCCCACCCCCACACCTGCCTCATAGCATTTGATCACATTCAGTAGCGCTTTGGTCCCCTTTCGGACGACTTATTCGCCTCTAGACTAAATAACAAATTTAAAAAATGTAATTCTAGATTACCAGATCCGGAAGCATCCTCAATTGACGCCTTTACGATGTAATAATAAAGCTACCGGTGTTATAGTCGTACCGACGTGGCCTACACAGCCGCAGTACCCGCTCTTCACATCTCTTCGGGTTGAGCCTATTATAACTTTCGAACCTAACAGTGACTTATTAACATCTCCATACAGATACAGGAGTCATCCACTGTCATCCCAGCTTTCGTCGGTGGTAGGCAGATTGTCCGGTCTGCGTATTTGAGGATATGAAACGTTGGTGGGGATTTGCTTACCGCAATAAAATCGACGTTTTTAATGCTAAAACTTCAGAAATCCTAAGATTTTTAACGGACTGTTTTAATAATGGTGCAAATTACAGTTCACTCAACGCAAGTCGCACAGCAATTTCTCTAGTTTCAATATATGATATTAATGAAGATGGTCTGATCTCGCGTTTTTTAAAAGAAGCCTTCAAAAAGAGACCAACTAAGCTGAGATATGCTTCTACAAGGGATATTACTCCAGTGCTAAATTACCTAGAGAAGCTAGGCCTGATAAAAATTTTATAAGAGAAAGATGCAGCTGAAAATGTGGCAACCATACTAGCATTAGCAACTGCCAAAAGATCACAATCACTATCATTGATTAATATCGAAAATATAGAGCAATCAGACTTAGAAGTTCGAACTAAAATAACAGAGCAAATCAAAACTTCAAAACCCGGAGCTTTCCAACCAGAAATGATTCTACCATTCTTCAAGAGCAGACTAGATCTATGTGCAGCAAGGGCAGTCCTTGATTATTTATCGTATACCAAAAAATTAACAGATGACAAAAACAAGAAGTTATTTATTCCCACGATGAAGCCATATGGGCCAGTATCGTCACAAACCATTGGCCACTGGATAAAAAATGTATGAGAAAAATCGGGTATTAATACCGAACAGTTCACGGCATATAGCATACGACATGCGGCTGTATGAACAGCGCATAAACGAGGAGTAGATATTGGAGTTATTAGATACAGTGCTAGATGGTCACCAGGTTCTAATACATTTTTTAAATTCTACAACAAACCGATTCAAGCTCTAGATAGCCAATTCACGCGCGCAATTTTATAATAAGTGCAATTATTGTTACATGTTTAGATTAAAGTAAAGATGCAGTAGTAAACGTATGCCTTGATATTTCATAAAAAGAGTAATAAAGAAGCCTTATTGATAAAAAAAACGTTGCGAATTATCACGATTACTCTAAAGAACTACATAACTATCATCGAGAGCGAGACATGTAATATAGTTGACCGATCAAACGAGCCCTTCGGCGGGTTTGTTTGATCGGTTAATAATATACAATTCTTATTTTCGTTATTTTCGGCTCACTCCTACCTGACTACCGAGGTTTCTTACAATAAACTCAATAGAGTAATAGACCAGAAAAGGAGGAAATTCCCAAAATTGATTGGGTATAACCAGGTATACGGACTGTACTGTAGGATGGATATTGGAGGTTTTTACTCGATTCCAGAATCTAGTACGAACTAGTTTTGATTATATGAGACATGGGCGTGAAAATATTTAATGGAAATTTTCATTTTTGTAATCAAACATTTTTTTTAATGTTCAATCAGTTGTTTTTGAAGATTTCAATCATAAAAAATTGTAAGTTGGAACATCAGTTTTCGTTATGAAAAAGTTTTTAATTTTCAAAGTAAAAGACGTGTGCCCTAAGCTAAACTATTTCAATAGAAAATATTTTTAAATTTATATAAAATATATTATAATTAAAACTAAGTATCTGAGCTCTGCGAATATATTTATTTTTTCACTTTTTTATTCAAATAATGTTTGCTTTTTCCATTTCTCATCATTTTCTGCAACAGTGAAGATATTCGTCTTAAAAATTAATGCAAGGAAATTCAAGTATATCGAATATCTTGAGAAAAATAAAATCCCAGTAAAAAATTACATTTTTCTCAAATAACTTTTAAGCATTTATAATAATAATTATTATTTAATACTTATTGCTTTGTTATATAAAGTTTCAAAAAAATTAAATATTTCAGAAAGTCACGGCACATTCTACCAGCGCGCTTCGCTCGCGAGTTTGAGTGCGCCTATGGTGCCAGAATGTTGGATTTCGCGCTTTGCGCTCGAAATTGAGTTACGTCACGCTTCGAGCTCGAATATTCATTCTTTATACTCTGAATCCTCAAATGTACTTTAGCAAAAAACATCTCTTTTATATAAACGATTGCAGTTTTTTCATGCATCTGCATACTCTAAATTTTCTACGTAATTGAGTATAGTTAAAGATTACGTTGCTTATAGCTCTGAGCCACCTCCAACAAAAAGCAGCAGTCCTCTCTTCAGACTATCTTCCCTATCTCGCAATGTTATGCTAAAAATAATAATTTTTTTCATAGTTTTTTTGATGAATAAAACACATACTTTCCCTTCGTCGAGACTTTTCACGGATCTCGCGTCTTTTGCCGTAATCATGGAATTTTCGATTTTTGCATATCAATTTCGATGGGGATGGAGTCAACTTTGCACGCAGCAACTTTGCACGTGCCCAACTGTGCACGTCGGTGGCCAGACGGACAACTGTGCACGTCGTTGGTCAGACGGACAACTGTGCACGTCGTTGGTCAGACGGACAAATTTGCACCTCGTTGGTGCACGTGCACAGATGGCACTTGCCCAACTTTGCACGTTAATGTCCTTACGTAAGGGTTGTACAAGGGTGATCCTTTATATCTACGTATAATAAATTTTTAACAGTTGAAATTATTCAATCGTGGTGGAATGGAACGTACCATCTTTCTTAAAGTTAGCTTAAAATATTTCAAATATTATTTTGATGAAATTGTTCCTTTCAAATTATTATAGATATATGCAAATTTTTTTTCTTCGACCCCCTCAAAAACCCGCCATTGCATGCACGTGAAGCAGACGTAATGTGGCCGCTTCCAGCCCAGTGACGTTCGGACATGCGCACTCCGCCGCCGGGCCGACATGAAACTTTACGCCCGCTTTATAAAACTTTAGGCCCGCTACACATACACACACAAAAATGTAAATATCTAATACAAGGTTCAGAAAATTGTATTAGACATTTATCGTCTGACGAAAGTTAAATTAAACGTATTCAAACTTTCTCTATGAGGAAGCAAAATAAATTTGAAGAAAGATTTTCTTATGTTTATAATAATTTGGAAGGAATGTTTTCATGAAAATAGCCTTCGAAATATTTTTAAGCAAACTTTAAAAAAGTTAGTACACTCCATTCCACCAGGATTGAATAATTTTAACTGTTAAAAATATATTGTACGTAGATACAAAGGATCACCCTCGTATAAGCTCTTACGTAAGGACGTAAACGTGCACAGTTGGGCAAGTTTCATCTGTGCACGCGCACAGTTGGGCAAGTGACATATGTGCACGTGCACAGTTGGACAAGTGACATCTGTGCACGGTCAAGTGCACAGGAGTCCATTTGTGCACGTCAAAATTTTAACGTGTACAGTTATCCAAGTACCATCAATGCAAGTGCACAGTTGTCCAAGTAACAACTGTACTCGTCAAAATTTCGACGGGCACAGATGGGCTCCTATGGACTTGGACGTGCACAGTTATCCGCCCGACCATCGACGTGCACAGTTGGGCATGTGCAAAGTTGCTACGTGCAAAGATGTCCCGTCACCCATTTCTATGAATGAATTAAAAACAAAAAGTTCTGTCGAAAAATGGATCAAAAAAATTTTGAAGGACATTTTAAAAGCTCCGATTCCCCACTGTAACTGCTTATCGTATCTAAAATATCAAGTCTTACTCAAAAATGGTAGAGGAAAAAATTATAGGTCTTTTAAAAAGCTATAATTATTCCTTCAATCCTTTTTACGTATCTGTCGTCGTTTGGCATCAAATGAAAATTTTCGATTTTGGCACAGAATTTTTGCTGGATAAAACCATAACCGTCGTTCAAGGAATGCTGATTAAAGAATTTGTTCTTTCTTTTAGAATCCAAAAAAAGTGTGCCAAAGCACGATTTGATACGTTCTTTTTTTCGAAAGTTAACGTGTTTACAGATACAGATCGGCAGACAGCCCTTACGAAAAGATATGACAGGAAAAAAATGACAGGTGTGTCATTTTTTCCCTGTCATTTTTTTTCTGTCATTTTTTCCCGACCACAAGAAAATGACAGGGAAACGACAGGCGAAATGACATGAAAACGACAGGCAAAACGACAGCCGAAAATGACTGGCCCTAATTGGCCATAATTTACTATAATATCGTGTAACATTATAAATCATTGACGACTTGCAGACTTATTCGTAAGCCATTTGAACTTTCCTGTAAAGCTTAAAAAATCATCAGCAAAAGAAAACTGTGGAAATTTTCATGATGAAACAGCTCTTTGTAGCCTGTTGCTAATTCCGAATTATCTTCCAACACATCAATTGTGGAATGTGTTCGATTTGCCATTTTAAAGACTTCTTATCCTTACAAAGTGCTAAACTTAAGTGCCACGGGCAAAAATTTCAGACTCTAATTCCAATTGCGTGCTCCAATTCCATGATCCAACAAAGAATGGTTCCGCCACGCGCAACCTACGAACCCTTTGATTGGTTCACTTTTTTTTAGGTGCGCGTGGCGAGATCATTCTTTGTTGGATCATGGAATTAGGAGCACGCATTGAACTTCTTGATGGATAAAGAAAGTTGAAAATAATCTGAAATTATTGCCCGTGGTACTGAAGTTTAGTCCTTTGTAAGTATAAGCAGGCATTAAAATGGCAAATCGAATACATTCCACAATTTATGTGTTTGAAGATAATTCGGAATTAGTAACAGGCTACAGAAAGGTGTTTCATCATGAAAATTCCCATAATAATTTTCTTTTGCTAATGATTTTTCAAGCTTTACAGGAAAGTTCAAATAAGTCTGCAAGTCGTCGATAATTACAATGTTCCACAATATTATTATAAATTATGACCAATTAGGGCCAGTCATTTTCGGCTGTCGTTTTCCTGTCATTTTGCCTGTCGTTTCCCTCTCATTTTCTTGTGGTCGCGAAAAAATGACAGAAAAAAAATGACAAGGAAAAAATGACAGGTGTGTCATATCTTTTCGTAAGGGAGGCCGGCAGATAGACAAACAAGACATACACATAGGTACGATATTCCTCAGATTTAAAGTCAAGTGATGTTGCATTTTCAACAAAAGAATTGAGTTTCTTAGCTACTGAGTCAGAGGTTTTAAAAAACATTCGACTTTTTTAAACCGAAAAGAAGGATTTGAATTTTCAAGCAAAAGAGAGTTGACTCTCCTATACCAACAGATAAATTTTTAACCGAAAAGGATAAATTCTCTATTCAAAAAGTCGAGTTTTCAACAAACCAGTCGAAGTTTCAAATAAAAAAGATGGCTTTCTAAAAAAATAGTCGATTTTTCACAATACAGTCGAATTTTCATCAAAATAATAATATTTTCCAACGAACAGTATAGAGTTTCTAAACAAAAGAGATGAATTCTGACTCCAAAATATAATTGTAGACTTTTTAAATGAAAAATATTAAAAATATTTTGCCTCCAGAAACAATAGATTTGAGCCTCAGACAATTCCGTAACATCAACAGGGCCAGGCTGATCGATTTCTTATATAAAATCGGTCTTTTGTATCTTGGAAAATAGAGATTTTTTATATTTAAGCTATTTCGACACTCCTTATCTTAATCAATAACTATAGCCCACCTGTAAACTCGCAAATAATTATGTATACTTAATTATAGGTATATTTCGATGTTTTTTTATTTATTGACTATAGCTTACAGCTGGGATAGCTATAAAATATGCATAGATCTAACATTACATCTTATAATTTATGTGAATAGTGTTAAAAATGTTGTATGCTATCAAGAAAGATATGTATCAAAGATTACTCTGAAACACTAAAAAGTTTACAAACAAAAATTTCACTATGAACAATCCGCAAAAATTTCAATAACCGCAACGACGTCCCTATTTGTTTCAAAGACATTCCTTTAGTTCAAAGAAATGGAATTTTGTTAAAATAGAGATTTTCCTTTAATTTGAGATGATTTCATTCATTTGGAAGCTTATTTTGATTGAAAAAAGAAATTGTGTTAAAAAACGCTTTCTTTAATTCAAGACAAACATTTTTCTGATATTTTCATAAATATTTACAGTTAACATTATATGCAATATTCTAAATTTTGATTAATATTTATTTGTTTCTTGATTGCTGATGACAATAGTTAATCTTAGGGATCTAATTATTTGATGACAATGCACATTCTTAATCACTCGGTTACTTAATAAGCTCTAGAGAAAAATAATTATTACACTTGAGGCCGTTCAAAAAATACGTAATGCCTTGGGGGGGGGGGGGGGGG
>CAKNXH010057620.1:8191-28964 GCA_932178445.1 Andricus quercusramuli | reverse complement strand
ATCTATGTAAAATGACCTCCTCGACAACGTGGTTGCATTATTTTTTCAGTACGATCAGTAGTTCCTGCGAAAAAAGCGGAAAACTTCGGAAAATCAATTTTCGGCGAGAGAAAAGCACTGTAACTGAAAATTAATTTCAGATTTGAGTTTACCACCCCAAAAATAGGGTGTATGCAAAAATGCATCCATTTCTGATGCAGCCTTAAAAATGTTATTTCAGACCTTCGTTGACTGGACTATGAGTGTGGTTTACAAGGAACAAAGAAGGCCCTTGGATTTAAATCCAAAACCCTTCCCTGCACTCCTTTATAATCACCTTTCATATTCGAACCATTATCGTAGCATTGGCCGCGAACCTTTTGGTTCGTTTTTTTTTTTCATTTTTTGTTTCAAATTATATCTCTTTAAATTTTATCAGCTGATTAAAATGTCATCGATTCATGTTTTGCGCAATTTTCGATATTGTCACAGTATTCATTGTCGGTGGGTGATTTACTTTGGTCTTTATCAAAAAAAAAACAGAGTCAAGGATGATTAATCAATTCATTGAATATTCAACTCGATTCATCGATTCTAATTGTTATAAACAAGTGATATTAACAAAATGTAAACATATCGCAAATTTTGCTTTATAAACAAATGCATAGTTTGGTAATTTATGGACAGAAAGTAATACTTTTTTTCCAATCATCATCAAGTTACACAAGTGGTGATGTTTATTGACGAAGACTTGTCAATCGATATTATTAGTTTTTGTTGTAAACAAACTTCATGAGGAAATGCATCTGTTGACCATTTAGAGATAGAAATTGTTCGTTTTTCTTTCCACACGTCTTCAAATTACATAAGTGGTGATATTCAGTGACAAAGAATTGTCAATCGATATCACATTTTTCCTTAAAAATTTTATAAACGAATGCATAATTTGGTCGTTTATAGGCGGAAAGTAATAGTTTTTTTTTTAATCATCTTCAAGTTACGCAAGTGGTGATGTTTTTTGACAAAGAATTCTCGGTCGATATCATTTGTTTTTGTTTCCAATCAATCCTGTCAATAAATGCATCTTTTGACCATTTATAAATAGAAAGTGATCGTTTTTCTTTCTACTCGTCTTCAACTTACATAAGTGGTGATATGTAGTGACAAGGAATTGCCAATCGATATTACTTTTTTTTTAACAAATTTTATAAAGAAATGCATTGTTTGGTCGTTTATAGCCAGAAAGTAATAGTTTTTTTAAAATCATCTTCACGTTACGCAAGTGGTGATGTTTTTTGGCTGAGAATTCTTGATCGATATCATTTATTTTTGTTTCCAATCAATTCTATCAATAAATGCATCTTTTGACCATTCATAAATAGAAAGTGATCGTTTTTCTTTCTACTCGTCTTCAAATTACATACGTGGTGATATTCAGTCACAAGGAATTACCAATCAATATTACTTTTTGTTATAAACAAATGCATAGTCTGGTCGTTTATAGACAGAAAGTAATAGTTCTTTTTACAATCATCTTCAAGTTACGCAAGTGGTGATGTTTTTATTATTATTTGGTTTTGTTTGAAATAAATTCTATCAATAAATGCGTCTTGTGACCATTTATAAACAGGAAGTAATCGTTTTTCTTTCTACTCGTCTTCAAATTAAATAAGTGGTGATATTCAGTCACAAGGAATTGTCAATCCATATAACTCTTTTTTAATAAAAAAATTTTATAAACAAATGCATCACTTGGTCGTTTATAGACAGACAGTAATAGTTTCTCTTTCGCAACGTCTTGAAGTTGTAAAAGTGGTGATGTTTAGTGATCAAGAATTGTCAACCGATAATATTTCTTTTTTTTCTATAAGCAAGTGCACACTTTGGGCATTTAGAGATAGAAAGTGACCGTTTTTCTCTGACTCGTCTTGAAATCACATGAGTGCTGATATTTGCTGACAAAATATTGTCAATCCATATTATTTGTTTATGTCATAAAAAAATTTTAATAAAAAAATGCATAGTGGGACCATTTATTGAAGTGGAGCCAGCATGAATTTCAAATGGATCATGAAATTATTGTTTCAGCTAATTCTTTGAGGACATGAAAGAACATTTCCAGTGATATCGTTTGGAGGCAATCATGACAAACGATCACTTTCTACGTATGAATGGTCAAACTGTGCATTTCTTCATAAACTTTCTTTATAAGAAAAACAAATAATATTTATCATATTATTCTCATCCTAATCACTCAATAATATCAGTCATATAATTTAAATGGACTAAGAAAGAAAAACGATTACTTTCTATTTATAAATGGTCAAAGGATGCATTTATTGATAGGATTGATTGGAAACAAAAACAAATGATATCGACCGCGAAGTATCCGTCAAAAAACATCACCACTTGCGTAACTTGAAGATGATTAAAAAAAACTATGACTTTCCGCCTATAAACGACCAAACTATGCATTTGTTTCTAAAATTTTTAAAGAATAAAGTGATATCGATTGATAATTCTTTGTCACTGAATATCACCACTTATGTAATTTGAAGACGTGTAGAAAGAAAAACGAACACTTTCTATCTCTAAATGGTCAAAAGAACTTTCTGTCCATCAATTACCAAACTATGCATTTGTTTATAAAATTTGTTTAGAAAATAAACAAATAATATGGAATGACCAATCTTAATAATTACACATTACCACTCATATAATTTAAAGTTACCAAAAAAGAAAAACGATCCTTTCTACCAATGAACGCCTCAACTATGCATTTATTCACATAATTTGTTTATAAAACAAACAAATTATACCATGCAAGAAATTTTCATGATCAAAAATGATCGAGTTGATAAAATGAAGCAATTTCAAGTTACAAAGATGCTTTGAAGCAAAATTTGCGATATGTTTACATTTTGTTAATATCACTTGTTTATAACAATTAGAATCGATGAATCGAATTGGATATTCAATGAATTGATTAATCATCCTTGACTCTATTTTTTTTTTCGATAAAGACCAAAGTCATATCACCCACCGACAATGAATACTGTGACAATATCGAAAATTGCGCAAAACACGAATCGATGACATTTTAATTAGCTGATAAAATTTGAAGATGATATAATTTGAAACAAGAAATGAAAAAAAGATTTGGAAGATTGGTGAATATTCTCAATATTGAAGGTAATCTCGAATAAAATGCAACATTACCAAAACTCCCAACAGAAATTGAACGGGTGAACCGATTTTTTTCTATCTTTTTTTAATCGTCTCGTAATTAGGTAATGAACCTAATGCAGCGTATAAAACTTCAATTTATGCATATGTTAATAATTATGAATTTTGTTCAAGCGCCTCGAATCGTCTCAGGATGCCACAATGGAAAGAGCGGAAGATTTACGAGCGACCCCCTGGGTTCAGCATACTCGAAAACCCTCACGGTGAATCAGTCTAAATTCCAAGGAAGCGCCTGTTTTCGGTTCAACGGGGGTACTTTTCCGGTGGCGGATTGCTCGTTTACAGGCGCAGAAATAAACCATATTTTCGATTAATTGAAAAAACACAAAAACAAGACAATTTGAAAAAAAGCCATTAATGTTAGGCACTATGCCCTTCAGATTATGTGGTTTAAATATTACATTGAAAAATTCATCCGTTTAGCGGGATTCATGTCAAAACGAATACATGGGCTAAAAACCAAGCTCGACGAAGCGCCTTAAGACTCTGTGTTCTTCGGTTTTCGACCTTAATATAGGAGAAGATAGATATAAACAATACTAATTTGTTTAAACAATTACTTTTGCTGAAAAAAAAATAAATATAAACTTACTCTTAGTGAAAGGTGGACCAAATGTTGCAAATATTAGAAAAAGCCGCAATTTCTAGCATTATGCAAAGAAAATATTATTAACAATAATAATAATTTTTTAAACAATTGTTTTCATTTATATTATTAGGTATTACCTCGCTCCAATTTAAAATTAGACAAAAAGTGAAATTTTTGTGAAAAAACGCGACTTTCGAACTCTATTGTAAGAGAAAATTGCTGAAAAGAATAATAAATTGTTAAAACAATTCATGTCAACATCCTATTATCAGAATAGAGTAGTACTTCATGTAGCAAAAACAATTTGCATTAAAAAACACAAAAGAAAATCATAATAATTTGTGCCAAAAACTCGCAAAGCCCATTTTTTCTATTTCTACTTTTTGTTTCTATGGTTAATTGTGAAGAGAAATTTTGAGTTTTCACTCGATAAGCTAATATTGAGGATTCTGAATAAAATTCACAAAAATGTCTTTTTTTCAGATGTAAAATACGTGTTATGCTTCATGGGGCTTGCACCACCTCTGATTATCATTTTTTTCGAAAATAAAAAATTGGATTTATTTTTGTGTGGATTTAAACAAATTTCTGGGCGTTATTTGTAAAAATTCGAGAAAAAAAAATTCCAATGCAATACTAGCATATTAAATTATCGAGTGCAAAAATGAAGCAGGTATATGTATTTGCTTGCTTTGCGTTTATCTTAAGTGCACAGGCAGAAATGTATAGATTATAGGGTAAATAGAAAGGAAATTCTCGAAACCAAATTAGGTGCCAATGTATATAACTATTGTACGATGCAGACAAGGGCGACAAAGTCTGGCAAATACCAGGTGTACTTTATAGCAAAGAGATCATTAAGTATTGTATTGGACGTTGTCACTACAAAGTGAGGAAACAGGTGACCGTCTTCTCGTCTGCGGCCACCCCCTCAGTAATCTCTGGCCAGTGCCGCCCGGGTGCAATGCACCCTTAGAACCCCGTCTGGGTACGGCTCTACACTGCCCCACAAAAAAGCAGGTTGTTCGACGGACAAGAGTAGTCACATCCTACGGATTTTGGGCCGCTGAATCCGAATCCGCGGTCAGGATACCGCCATCACCCACAGGTTTTTTTCTAATCTCAAAAAACATAGTTTTTTTTGTACAATTTTTGCAATGAAAAATATGTTTCCAAACCCCGTTTTTTTTAAATCTCGACCACAAATTCGGATTCAGGGACCCAAAATCCATAGCATGTGACTATTCTTGTCCTTCGCACAAGCTTTTTTTTTGCGGGGCTGTGTAATGTTAAAGGGGTGGATTTCCAAAATCTTAAACTATACGTTATATGGCGAAGCATTCTAGGGGTAGATTTTCTAAATTATGACACTCTAAAGGGTGAGTGTTTTTACAACTCACGCTAATATTGTAATACAGCATCATTTAGAACAATTTTGTGTGAAGATAATAAATAAAAAACAATGTTACCTCTTGAAACACTAAAAGACTTTAAAAATAGAAGGGGTGATTTCAACCCCTATATGTGAACGTTTGCCCAAAACGTCTTTTTTTTAATAGTCTGGGATCCTCTTTACGCCTGCAATGAAACAAAAAAATCGGCGCCGGACACCAAACTAACCCCCCTTGTCAGACCTTGTTGCCGTGTTATTCACTTTGATAACACGTTCGTTCTGCAACACTGCTCCGATCCAGGCTGCTGATCAATCTCTCTAGCGATCACACCAAGTAAAGAGCCTCACAGAGTCATCATGTGAAGCTCCAAACTCGGGCCCATTAGCATCCAAGGACATTAGTTTCAGGCGCCATTCACTTTATTCTTTTTATAAACTATTTGTCGCCACACTTTTCTGTCCTAGCATATCTCTGTAGCTTCCTTCACGTCCATGTATTTTTTCATGCAAGTTCTTGTATTTCTATGACTTCTTATGCCTCTTCGAATTAGGGACTCATTAACATATTCTGACCATTCTTTCTGCAGTCTGCATCTGGGCACACTGCCATTTACTTGACCTTGATACACTTGCTTCGTTAGTCGCTCATCTTTCAATCTCTTAAAATGTCCAAACCATCTCAAGGAATTTCTTTTACATATGTCAACTAGTGTGTCATCTACACCACATTCTTTGAGGATTATCTCATTACTCAATTTGCCCATTAGTGTTGAGAAATCATTCCTCGCACACGTGGTCGTCCAAGCAAACGTCATAGTGTCAATAAGTCAATAAGTCCACTTGAAGTCGACACCCAAAATGAGAATGAATAGGCGAAAGTAAGCACCTCTGTTACACCGATCCATAAGGAACAGGGGATAGTGGGGTTCAACCTACTACCGGTCAAAACTGGAGACTACACTCTAACGAATACATCCCGTTACACTGACACCATCCCTAAAATAATTCCTCAAAGTAGCCGTCGAAGCCTGCAAGAAGAACTGAACACGATAAGCGAAGAAAGGAGATCTAAAGAAAAAGAAAAGTCATCTTTTAGTAAAGATTTAGGTGAGATGATTGATGAACTAAAAAACGACTATGATAAGCTGCGAAGGGATAACACTAAGATGCGGTTCAAAATAGAAAAAGCTGAAAGTAAAATCGAGATAACGCAAATAGGAACTCCGTGAAGAAATTGAAGATACGGAGAGCAGAATATTTACAGAAACAACAAATCAAGACAAGTCTCTCAAACAAATGCATGAAGGTCGTTTCCGGGGGATTGAAAGATAATTCAAAGATTTCAAGGAGGCTACTGCAAATAAGAATAATCGACTGGCGGAATTAATTCAACTGGCATTACGAAAAAATGAAGAGGAAATCCAGAAACTTGGACAACGCTCCAATTAAATTCTTGGAAGAACTTGGTGACTTTTGGGCGGCCGTAAGACCCACTACAGAACAAACTGCTTTTGTAATTTGTCGGAAGATCAATTACAAACCTCGGAAGCTTATTTGAATTGCTCGTAAGATTTGATAAATCTGGGCCCTTCAATTCCAAACGGTCAGAAAATAGCAGTTTCAAACATTTTTACAATAACTGGAAAACGAAAGCTGCAAACCCGACAACGCATGCTCAGCACACAAAGAATGAAATTAAATGAGAAAATTACTACACTCAAAGGGGAACCAGGAACGAAAATTGGAGAAGGCAGGACAGGAATGGAGACTCGACACTAAGGAACATTAGGACGATGACAATCACTGAACACAATAATGAAGAAGAAGAGATGATTATAAGAGAAGAAGTCAGTAAGATCTATCCGGAAAACTGAGAAGGTTTGTATCCTTAAACAGTTTTATTATATTTAAGGATGCAGGGGAAAAAATTATGATATACGGGAGGAATTACTAGAGGAGGATGCAATCGAAATCAAAAAGAAATATGGATGTTCAATAGCAGAAATCTCAGTCCAAGGATCAAAGGCTAGGGTTCTCGCCGATACCGGAAGTCAAGTAACATGCATCTCCGAAAACTTTCACGAAGGAAAAATTGCATTGTTTGGAAAATGCCCAACTCTTCCCATAATTGGAGTCTCAGTCAGAGGGGCCACTAGTCGGAGGCCCGTGAGGTTGCGGATTCATATATTTGCCAAGTTAGAATTTAACAACATTAATTATCAAGTTATGTTACACTAATAAAAAAATGCATCCTTAGGCAAAAGTCTTATCCGACCCCTCTTCATTATGGAAAGCAAGTAGAGAAATATGTCTCGACACAAGAAAACTCAACGAAGTTCTTGAAGAGAACTACGAGGGAACAGAAAACATGGAAACTCTATTTCAAAGATTTCGGAATAAAAGGGTACTAAGTAGTCTAGACATGAATATGAGTTTCTAGCAGATTCCTCTAAGCCCAGAATCCAAGTAACACACTGCATTTCTGTATAAATAAGAGTGTTATGGACATAATGTCACCCCTTTTGGCTTGAAAACAAGCACTGCCGCATTCGTTCGAGGTCTAGATGAGGTATTAAAAGGATTAAACGAATTTATAATATCTTATGTCGACGATCTGCTTGTAGCTTCTGAATCCAAGGAGGAACATCTCTATCATCTTGAGTTAATCCTTGAAATTAGTTAATCCTAGAAGGATTGAGAGAACATAACATAACTTTAAACCTGAGTAAATATGTATTCTAACGAGCCCAGAATACCTTCTTAAAAACAAAAAACAACTGCAAGGGTTTTTAGGGACAGTCAATTTTAGCACAAAATTTACAGAAAATTTTTCAGAAGAGCTAGTACCCGTCCTAGAATTTTCAAAAAAAGGAATTGAATGGAAATGGGAAGAAAAACACCAGATAGAATTTGAGAGAATTTCAAAATTATTTAATTCTCAAGTCATGCTCTATTTTCCGGATCCAGCAAAAGCCTTTGATTTACAAACTGACGCGAGTGTTCACGCTCTGGGAGCAGTACTCTACCAACGCGACGAGCATGGTGAGACCAAAATCGTTGCCTGTGTGGAGCCGCACCTTAAAAGGCGCAAAAGTAGAGTACTATACTACTGTAAAGGTTCTCCTGGCTCTTGTCTGGTTGTTACAAAAGTACCGAAGCTTCCTACTGGGTGCACAGATTATTGACCGCACCGATCAAATGGCACTCCTGTTCCTTCAATCCTGCAAGTAACTAAGCGGCCGACTGACAAGGTGGATCATCGCAATCCAAGATTACGTCATAAAATCTGAGTACCTTCCCCGAAACGAGAATATCATCGCCGACGCACTCAATAGATAAACCACCAACGACTAAGTACACCTCGAGACTGGGGAAAAACGCATTGCAATTTACCACCTAGCGAAAAAACCCACAAAAAATTGCAGAGACCAGATTTTGGAACTCAAAAAGAGTCAAAAAGAAGATCCTAAGCTTCGAAAAAATCATGAAAAATCTCACTAATAACGATAACTACTTGTACGCTGAGGAATGACTATTTAAGAAATGAAACCTTTTGTAGAAAATTTGTCTGCTAGCTAAATTAGCAAGGGCACTAATACTTGAATGCTACGTGATATATTGGCACATAGGTGCTCGAAAATGTCAGATTTCCACATTCCAAACTTAGGCAAAGTTATCAGAAAAACCATCAGGTCCTGTGACACCTGTCAGAGAAAGAAAATTATTCATCGACTTCTACGGACCCTTGCCCAGTTCAAAGTTTGGATCCCGATACGTTATCGCGGTATTAGATGGATCCACAAAGTATATCAAGCTATATGCCTCAAGGAGACAAACTACCCAAATTACTATCACAAAATATTCGAAAACTTTGTTCTTCAAATAGGAAAACTCAAAAGAATCGTCACGGATCACGCAAACCAATTTATGCATAAGACCTGGAGAGATAAGTAAAGAAAGGAAGGTATAGAACATACGCTTGCATCAATCAAGCATCCGCAGGCAAATATGGCCGAACGAGTAAATAGGGAACTCTCAAAATGCTACCGTATCTTGCTATAAGACCGTAACCATTATGCGTGGTATGATAAAGTACAAACTATAGAAAATATCATAAACGAAATCCACCACGAAACGACAGAATTCACGCCCACGGAACTAATGTTAAAAAAGAAACCTTCCCGCTTCTAGAAAAAATGGATCTAAAGACGTACAGAAACTGGAAAATTGAGCTACGAAGAGAAATTTACATTGTCAAAAAATTATATCCTGAAGAAAGGGCTGAGCAGAGCAGAAAACCATAATTCACTGAAGAAAGCTATCACTTACCAGGTGAACAATAAAATGCTGGTAATAGCATGTAATCTATCGGATAAATTCCTAAAGCGCACAGCAAAATTTATGGCAGTCTTTGAGGGTCACTAAGAATTGAAAAAAGTGGTGGGACAGGAAACCTACGTCGTAACGGACCCGATAAACGGTGTAGAGAGGGGAATTTTCCGTGCTAATGAAATTAGAAGGTACCAGTCCAACTAAGCCGGGGCCACTGAGAGCGTGCCGGGTCACTTTAAGATTACGAGCTTACTGTAAAAATACGCTCTCCCGCATACATTTCATAACTTATTTATTTCTATTACAGCAAAATAGACGCTTCAAATCAGGTAATGTCTTATCACCAGCTGAACAAGGTTGATGCCTGTGCTCAAGTCGGGCCTGGAGAATCAACCACCGTATGAAAGCGAAGCAAGCATCAACACGTAGTTGTGGGACGAACCCGACTGATTACAAAGGAAGGAAAGCATCCCCGCCTAAAAAACAAACAGTACAAATCTGTCAGTACCTCGTGCATTATTCTGACGGAAATTATGGTCTTCACTCGGGAACAGGGTACTGATCCTATGGAGGCAATCGAAGACACATAACAGCCAATCAAAATGCAGTTTAAATCCAACCAGAGTCTACTTCTCAAACATCCAACATTTTCTACCAAACCTAAGCGTACAAAATCCATGAAAGAAAGGGGTTAAAAGAATTATCAATAAAAAATCTTTTCTCCAGAGAAAGTTTGAAGAGATTTTTGGGGACGAGTCGGAAGAAGGCCAACTGGAATTCATGGTACTCCATATCTCCGCCAAGGAACGACAGGAGCTGGAAGAAGACGTCGATCTCAACAACAACCGTTGATGTTTCAAGAAGCCCCCTAAGCAGGATTCTTCTCGAAAAGGGAGCAGATGAGACGGTCACTCTAATCAGCGCCTCAGATTAGGCTACCCGAATACGCAGGAAAAATCCATATCCGGATCATCCATCCGAGTAGCTGTAAGGCTTCACGCTCTGCAAGGATGAAGGTCCATAGTTTTTCGTCCGGGTGCGCTGTCACAGGCTCCGGAAATTTTGTGTTTCTCAGGGCACGCCGCCCAGGCTCCTAAATCTCTTTTTTTATTCCTTGGGTACGCTATATAGACTCCAAGACTGTACTTTGATTTTAACATCTTTTATCTTGTTTTTATTGTATCTAATCCTGTGTACGCTGTTACAGGCTACAATCTTTCCTTTCAGGCGATATCTTCTGGGTACGCTGTATTAGGCTCCAAAAATTTTTTATTTTGAACTAGTTATCCTGTGTACGCTGTCACAGGCTCCACATTTTTTTTTGTCTTCTTTTTATCCGGGTATGCTAAATAGGCTCGGAATATAGGTTATATTTTGGCGATTCATAACGGTGCACATTGTCCAGGCTGCCCTAGAAATATTTAAAATTACTTTTCATTTTCGGAAACGCGATACGAGTAAAAAGAATTTTGGAAAAAACCCGCGACTGTAATATTATAAGATGTCGAGAGTAGGTTCTCTCTAGATTGTAGAACCGCGATTACTGTGCGTTACGAGATTAGTTCATGCACACAGTTGTACCTTCGTGAAATGTTATAGGAGTAAATGAATTGTAAACACGACGATCAACAATGAATAAGCAATCCTCGTAATAAAAAAGAGAACTGAGTGAATAAAGATAAATTTATTGTTAAATTGTGCATTAGGGTGGGTCGAAAATAAATACTTTTGAAATTCGAAAGCGGAAAACTAGCGAATTGGGGTCCCAAAAAAGTATAGTTAATTTCGAATCGATCGACATGCTGCTTGGTTACCCAAGCTCGAAAAAAAGGTTTAAAAAATTTCTTGTTTGTAGAGTTTTTCAATTTTATTGAGTTTTAATTTTTTTTTTATACCTGGAAGTCAAAAGGGTCTTCTCAATTTTTTTCGGATTTTAATCTGTCATTTTCTAAGAGATAATTTCTATTTAATTTACCATTGTTCTCTGAAATTTTTTTTAACACGTTTGCAAGTGGGAGGAGAATTATTTGAGGTACATGAAAACTTTTTAGTGACAAAATTGCATTAGAAAAAAAAATCCTCAAGGCCCAGGAATCGAAATTGGCAATACAGCGAATATTGTAAATGCTGATTTTGATATTTTGTGAACTTATCTTCATAACTTGTAGTTGAACATTTTTGTGAGCATGTGTGGGTTTTTTAAACAGAGAAATACACTAGGAAAAAATCCGCAAGACCCAGAAATCGTTATTGGCAATACACCAAATTGAAAAATGTTTGATTTTGGTATTTTATGAACTTATCTTCATAACATGTAGTTTAAATATTTTTGGGAGCATGTGTGGGTTTTTTGAACATAGAAATACACTAGAAAAAAAAATCCTCAAGACCCAGGAATCGAAATTAGCAATAGAGTGAATTAAAAAAATTTTGGTATTTGATGAACTTATCTTTATAACTTGTAGTTTAAACATTTTAATGAGCATGTCTGGGTTTTTCAAACATTGAAATACGCTAGAAAAAAAATCCCCAAGACTCAGGAATAAAAATTAATGGAGCGAATTAAAAAAATTTTGAGTTTGGTATTTGATGTACTTATCTTCATAACTTGTAGTTAAACATTTTTGTGAGCATGTGTGGTTTTTCAACGGAAATACCACGCTAAAAACACCAGTTCCCGTTAGATCACTGAAGTTAAGCAGTGTTGGGCGCGGTTAGTACTTGGATGGGTGACCGTTCGGGAATACTGCGTGTTGTTGACCCGTCGTGGGTGTGGTGGACCCACACTGGTAGTATTTATCCACCTAGAAACAGTACCCGAATCGGGTAGTGAGGGAATCAACTTTCGAGTTCGAAATGCTAATCAATTTTTTTTTATGTGTGGTTTTTTTAAACATAGAAACAGAATAGAAAAAGAATCCAACAGACCCAGGAATTATATCTATAACTCGTAGTTTAAACATTTTTCTGAGCATATATTTTTTTAAAATATGGAAATACACTAAAAAAATCTGAAAGACCTAGGAATCGAAATTAAATGACCGCAAATTTTTTTATTTCGGAATTTTGTAGTTAACAGAATCATTTCTTTTATTTATAAGTATAACATTTTTCGAGCTTCCGTGGAATTTTTGAGGGTAGAAATATACCACAAAAAATTCGGCAAGATCCACAAATCTTAATTGAAATTTGCTGTAATTCCAATTTCGATTCCTAGATCTTGTCGATTTTTTTTCTAGTTTATTCCTGTGTTTTAAAACCCACACATGCTCAGAAAAATGTTTAAACTACAAGTTATAAAGATAAGTTCATAAAATACCAAAATCAAAATTTTTAAATTTGATCTATTGCTAATTTCGATTCCTGGGTCTTGTGGATTTTTTGTCTAGTGTATTTCTATGTTTCAAAAACCAACACATGCTCACAAAAATATTTCAACTACATGTTATGAAGATAAGTTCATAAAATACCAAAATGAATTTTTTTTAAATTTGCTGTATTGCCAAGTTCGATTCCTGGGTCTTGTGGATTTTTTTTCTAGTGTATTTTTATGATTGAAAAACCTACACATGCTCACAAAAATGTTTAACTAAAAGTTATGAACATAAGTTCACAAAATACTAAAATCAAAATTTTAAAAATTCGCTGTATTGCCAATTTCGATTCGTGGGTCTTGAGGATTTTTTTTTCTAATGCAATTTTGTCACTTAAAAGTTTTCATGTACCTCAAATAATTCTCCTCCTATTTGCAAACGTGTTAAAAAAAATTTCCGGAAACAATGGTAAATTAAATAGGAATTATCTCTGAGAAAATGATAGATAAAAATCCGGAAAAAATTGAGAAGACTTTTTTCACCTTCAGGTATGTAGAAAAAAATTGGAACTCAATAAAATTGAAAAACTCTACAAACAAGAAATTTTTTAAACCTTTTTTTCGAGCGCGGGTAACCAAGCTGCATGTCGATCGATTCCAAATTAATTATACTTTTTAGGACCCCAATACACTACTTTTCTGCGTTGTAGCGATTTCGAATTCCAAAAGTGTTTATTTTCGGCCCACCCTATTGTGCATACTTCAATTTATCTTCCACTTTCTTGGTCTGAATTAATTTTCCCGGGTCTGAGGGCTAGGCAATGTGAATATATAAAAAAAAACGAACTCTCTCAGTGTTTTGCTTTCATGTTAATCGCGTTAATTTTATGCTTATATAGGCCTTTCTAACTCCCCATCTATCTTTCTGTCATTAGTGAATACGCTACCAAAATATACGTACTTATCAACTTGCTCTATTCTCTTATCATTTAGGACAATGTTGCACATTGTTTCCTCACCTTTTCGTTCAAACATCATAATTGTTGTTTTATTTATGTTAATTATAAGGCCCATGTTCTTCATGCTTGTATTCAGTTTGTTTAACTTTCTTTGCAAGTCTTCAATTGACTCTGCCATAACAACCTTGTCATCTGCGAACGCTAACCCACGTACCCTCACTGTCCCAAGATCCACACCTTCTTTGTCAACTTGTCCATGAATACAATAAATAGCCATGAGGACATAACGAATCCTTGTCTAACACCTTGCCTAATATCGAACCACCCGATTAAAAATATTTCGTCTTGCGGTTCGCCTTGGCTCGTCTTGAGTTCGTCTCCAAGATGAGAGAGATGTAAGTCTCGAGTGTATGACTAAGGTTTACGACGGTTTTGAAGACAAGTCGAGGTGGACTCATCTTAAGACAAAAAGTTTAAGTCATGATAAATAAACAGAATTTTTTCTAAAGAAAATTATATTACAAATTTATGGCTTCAATATTTTTCAGGGTCAAAATTACAAAAGTTTTCGTTTCTGAATTGTATTATTCATTATACTCCAACCTCTGTTAGCTATGGGCACCATCGGCAGGGCCTGCCATTTCCAAACCAGGTAGCTAGGCGGGGACCAAGCAGTTGACATCTGCTAAGGATTAAAATTTTACAACTGATAAAAATTGTAATTTTGTAATCAATTATTTGGTAATTTTCCATAAAAAAATTAAAATTGTGATTTTCTACAAAGATCTAGTGAACTCTTGACAAGAGGAAAAACTTGACAACATTTTTAGATTTTCCATCCAAAGAACATAATTATTGCATTTAAACAAAATCAATAATACATTAAAAACAAATGCCATGAAGGTCAATAATATAAAAATTCGAAAAATTTAAAGCAGATTAGTAATGACCCTCGGAGGTCCTGGGAGCCTTTTGTTTTCGATGTCCTTGAATTCGGCTTGAAGACGAAAAATGAAGTTTCGCTCGCGGCCAGGGACGAGACTTACAAAAACGTATTGGCTATATCTTGGCTATGGGATCGTCCACATGTTAAGTAACACGTTTTTATTTTACTTAAATAAAGACAAGAATGAAATTGACGTGATGTTAAGGAGGCATCGATATAAATAAAAGAAAGGCCCGTTATGTAATACTTGAACAGTCCCTTTGTCTTGGATGAAAACTTGACCAAGACGAATTATTTTTACTCGGGCAGTCACTCAGTTTCCTATTAACCCTAAGTCATCCACTGACTTCGTACTTTTCCAGGATTTCCCAAAATTCACTTCTATTCACTTTGTGAAGCGCTTTTTCTATGCCAACAAATGCAAAGAAAACTTTTTGCTTTACTCTCAAACTTTTTTTTAAATCTGTATCAAGCCAAATGTTTGATCCATACAGGATCTTGCTAGCATTAATCCACTTTTACTTCCCATACCTATTCTTCTGTATTTTCATTACCCTACGAATAAGTATTTTTGAATATATTTTACTCACGGTACCTAATAAGATGATTATTGCAGTTGCTTTTATGTCCCATTCCTTTATATATTGATACTATAACCGCTTTTTTCCAGTCTTCTGGAACTTCTCCCATGTCGATACATAAATTTATCAATTCGCACAAACTGTGAGGTATGTAGTGGCCACCGCATTTAGACATTTCAGTGTTAATGCTGTCTTCACCAGCAGCCTTATCATTTTTTGAGTTCTCAATTATATCCCTAACCTCAGAGGCACAGACTCTAACAATTAAGTTTTCTAACGCATCGTGTTCTATATAGCAGTTGTGGTTGCCTATAGTTTCATCTCCCAATAATTCCTTAAAAGAGTCTCTCAAAGCGTCTAGTATCCCGTCTGTATCATATAGAATTTCACCCTTTCTATTTCTGCCGTACAAACTAAAAAGATACATAAGTCCAATCTCACTCGAACTAAGAAAATCGAGAAAAACTGTTTGCCCAAAGAACTCTAATATCAAATAGTATTTTGAATAATCTATGTACACTATTAGGGCAAAAATACTGTGCTCTTTCATATTTTGCAATAAAAATTTGATTTTTTAAACAATTTCTATTAGAAAATGGACTTGCGTTTTTTTAATAGTTGCGAAAAGTCGAAAATACAAGGCAAAAAGAACACAAAGTCACTTGCGGACAGTGCCTTTATCGCAAAGATCGAGCGCGGCCTCGAAATCCAACAGAAAAACATACGTAAGGGACACTATGTAGGGTGGGGGGGGGGGCTGGTCTTAGTGTCATATATAATATCGATCAGCTTATTCCAAATATCCTGATCTTCGCATGAAATAGTACTTGCACTGCTTTTTTGTTATTAATATAGTGCCAAAAAAATTAATTTTTAGTAATAAAATAATTTTTTGATGAAAATAAACTTGCTAAAATAAAATACAATAACAAATTAAGTAGAAAACATTATCCAATAGGAGCATTTTGTGGTGGTTGTCCAAATTTGATCGTTGAATTCTTGTTTTATTTTCAGGATTTCTATACATTTACTTGATTATTAGACATTAAATGGGATTTTGAATTTGATTTTAGTCTGATTTAAAATTCTTGAATTTCAGCATATTATCCATCAAATGAATTCTAATTATTTTAATGAAGTCGAATGGCGTAATGAATTTTGTCGAATCTGATGTACGTAAACTAATTGTGTTAACAATTTGTGTTTAAAAAAAGGAAAAATCAGATTAGTTTTTATGAAAAATAATTTTTTGATCAAATGCTCTTACTGAATTGTCCATGGGAAAATTAAAGTTTTTTGGATGCTTTACAAAAAAGTTTCTTACACTGTTATATCTTACTTGTGAGAAACAATCTGTAAGCAAAAAATACAAGATATATATTATGGTATTCGAACAAATGGCTATTTTTTCTAGTTTGACTGGATTACTAGATGAAATGATAATACCTAAATTATTATAAAAAATTAATTTTGCTTTAAGGCATTTGCATTTTTGTAGTTAAAATGTAATTATTGAACCCAAATAAATATTTAAAAGTCATCCGTTTCACGTAACTTCAATTGTGCAGAAGGGGACAAAAAAGGGGATAAATTATTGCAGTAAACGATTTGTTTAAGTTTTTGTTATTCAAAATCACATTGTTGATTATTTCATCAGAAAGTATGAATAACGAAGTATATTATTAAATATTTTTCGTACAAGTATGTACGTTTTAATTATCGACGCACCTCAGATTTAATTTATTTTTTAATAGTAAATAATTGCAAAACGATTAGTCGCACTAATTCTCATACAAATCTCGCTTATTGTTAATGTGAACATTATGCATTTGCGGCTACTTAACATTTAGAAAACTTAGTAATTTAAAACATATACATATCTTGAGACGTTTTATTATAGAAAAAATTTATTAAAATTCATTAAAAATTTATTATAACTTGAAATATTTTGAGAGAGAGTCTGAGACGTATGCATTTCGATACTAATCGAAATTGTACAATAGGGTGATTCAAAAATGCAACGCAAAATTTTTTTTCACCCTAGAGGGCAAGTAATAAATTCTGGTAAAAACTTCATGTTATTGTTTATACAATTAATTATTGTTTTTTTTCAATTTCCTTCTAATTGAGTATGGATGGTTTACATCTTCTTTGGCGCATTATTAAATAAACCATCAAAGTCATAATAAAATTTGAATTATAAAAGTGTATTTATCATTGCTTTCTTCATATTCCATCATAATTAGACTGCATATGAAATGGATTCAGATTATATTTCATTAGAGCATTTTAAAGTCTTATGAATATAAATCTGACATGCTAGAAGGCAGAAAAAATATATATCAAAATATATTTACGAAAATAATTCCATGTTTAATATTTTATATTATTGATCCACATTTTTTAATAAAAAATTGGTTGAACTAATAAAAAATTTTTAAACAATAACACGACGTTTTTAACAGAATTTACTACTCCTCGAAATCATTCAATATTAGTTTTAATTCAAAAAATACGATTTAAAAATATTTTTGGAAAAAAATTGTTTAAACAAATTATATTTGTATAAACAATTGAAAATGGTTAATATATTCTTTTTATATACTATAAAGTCAGAACATTAATTATATTTATATTATTTTTTTAAACTTATCGGAAAAAAACTGTTCGAGCAAATCAAAATTGTTTAAACAAATAGAAATTTATCAAACATTGAAAGATATGTATCCAAATTATATAATTATTTAACAAAAAGTAGCATAGGATAACAATTTGAGAAAAAACTGGACATCTCTGGGTCAATTTTTAGAAATGTGGAGAATAAACAATAAGTTATTGTTTAAATAATTACATAATGTTTTTAAAAAAAATCATTACTCCAAACAATGACAAACTATTACATTTCAATCAGAAAATACGGTTATTTTTTACATTGTTTGGGAATAAATAATTGTTTAAATAAGTGACATTTGTTTCAACCAGTAAAAATTGTTTAAAAACTCTTGGGAAATATTAAAATTGTCCATTAGAAATTATTTGTATGAAAAAGACGACGGAAATGGCTAAAAAGTAACAATAATACGTAAAAGTGTAGTTTTTTATTTTTGGGTCATATTTGGGGCACTGTGGGGGGGGGGGGGGGGGGGTTAAGGGTGGTTTAAAAATAATAGTTATTGGTATGCTTTTATTTCATAGGTACTCTTCAATCCCAGAAAAGTTTGGCACGGTTCGATCAAACCCTGAAGTATGAGTTCAATTTTTCTAAAATCCAAAATCTCCCCATGTTAATTAAATGGGATTTTGAAGTGCCCGGTGGCACGTGTTAATATTCGAATTTCGAAAAAAAAATTAGGGATTTTTTTTCTCCGAGAATGGAAACTTTTGCGGGGGGTACTTGCCCTGTAGCTCGAAAAGCGTTTTTTGGAGCACCCTTTTGTACAATCATAAAATTGTACCTATATTTATTCCAAATACATATTTTTACCGTAGAAGAAAGATGAATTTCACGCGAACAATGTATACATTTAATCTATATGTATAATATATTATATATTATATTATCACGCGCTCTTGCTGGCTGCCGCTCGTCCCGCAACTCCGAAGTCCGAACATTTCCGAAGAGTAACGAAAATAGCCGGGACTTATTTCCCTTGGATTTCGGATCAGTGCTCGAGCTATTTTACAAAGCAAAAACATACGCAAGGGCAAGTGATTCTTTTCGTCTGTAAATACGCTCCGCACTCGGTCACTTTTACAAGGCAAAAAAGACACAAAGCACTTTCGGTTCTTTTTCATTTGTATGATGATGACGTATTAGATGCCGTGTACAAATTTTAGGACACGCAAAGTGCTTTGTGTATCTTTTTCTGTTGTATTTTTCAACTTTTTCGACTTTCCTCAGTTTTGAACAATCGTTTTTTGCAATAAATATCAATAATTAATTACTTGTATTACGCTAGTTAGATGCAGCTTTCTCTTACGAATCCAGTGATACCAAAAACTCATTTTTCATAAAAATGTCACTTATGTATCTTTTTAGTTTGCACGGCAGATTTCTCATGCTGACTATTTTGGTACTTTAACCTACCTTCATATTGATCAACGCCCATTTATAAAACAGTTTCTTGCTTCCTTCAAATTCATTTTGCATTTTCTTCTCTCCTTCTGTTTTGATTTTATCTTTACTTTCCTTGACTAGTAGTCCTATTCGATGGACCCTCTATGTCTTCCCGAGTCGAAATATAGGCCCTACTTTGACGCTCTTCACGCTGTCATTTGTAGAGGCTAAGGTTTCAAAGTAGAAGCTATTCCAATGCGATTTTTGCCCCTACTTTGGCGCTCTAATGGGCACAAATTTCCAAATCTTCCACTTGGAGCGTCTACATAGGGGCTCAGTTTTTGCTTCTACTTTAATGCTCCAAATTCTACCTTCCCGGACAAAATGAAATTATTTGACGAAAGATTAACAAGAGTAGAGTATGATGAAAACATAGCGACATTTGCGCAATATTTTAAGATATTTTACAGAATCATTCAACAACAATTTCTTATTGAGCGTTGAAAACAACCTGTATCTAATATTGAGTAAATGAATATACAACATAATTTTGGTTTTTTTCATTCGTCAACAGATCCTAAGTTTTATGCAACTTAAAATGAAAACTACTATTTGTTGTTAAATGAAGATGCAAAATGTTATGAAATATGTACACAATGTCACAGTGTCCTCGTTTCACTCAACTTTTGTTAATCTTTCGTCAATTAATATGTTTTCCGAGCACTTTTATATTCCTTTCGCTGATGAGTTATAAATCCTTTTTTTTCCTTATAATTTTTGTATTGGAATCTCTTAAAATAGAACGAAGTAATTATTGATATCACAAAATGAACAATTATAAACATATAACAGTGTGTTTCAAAAATGAACAAAGTTCTATAATGAAGTAAAACATATTATGATATGAATATCGAAGTACACATATTATATAACAGCATAAGTTTGATTATCCTGCTCGTTTTCCTTTTTTCGCGATTCCACTTGTACTAATGTTCGTTTTTCGCTTTCGCAACCCATATAAATATGAACTTATTAATTATTTTTATTGTTCAATCACGTATACGTAGAAGACGTTTATACATTTTAGTATTCTTCCAAAATGATAAATTTGCAATAATCTTAAGAAAATAATTATTATTACCACAATATTACTAAGTAACAGAATTAAGTTGGGTGAAGGCCCCGTTGACTAAAAATGTTACTGTGTTGTGTTCTTAATAAAAAATATAGAATAAAAATAAAATCTGGATTTAAATCACAATTATGTTAATTTTTGGCCATGTCCTCTATCACTTTTGATCTAATGAAGATAATTATTATTTTCTTTCATATTCGAATAGCGTTTATCGTCTCCTTTCAAAATGCGATAGAGAATTTA